>JAZHYW010015074.1:0-48904 GCA_037355805.1 Ixodes ricinus
CCCAGGCAGCACACCGTATTGGGCCAACATTGGATTTGATGTGGCAAAGAATGGCCCAACAATGGCCCGATGAGCCATTTGTTTCCCAATATTGGAATCACATTGGACAATAATGGACTATCAAAGCCAATGGTTTTCCAATATTGGTAATACGTTGGCATATGCTGGTCAACATTGGACTGTCAAAGCCAATAGCTTTCCAATATTGGAAATACGCCGGCATAAGCTGTCCAATATTGGACTGTGGGAGCCACTGGCTTTCTGATATTGGCTTTACGCCGGCATAAGCTGTCCAATATTGGACTGTCAAAGCCAATAGCTTTCCAATATTGGATATCACCGGCATAACCTGTACAATATTGGACTGTCAGAGCCAATGGCTTTCCGATATTGAATATACGCTGGCTTAAGCTGGTGAATATTAAACTGTCAAAGCCAAGAGTTTTCCAATATTGGTGATGTCATGGTATAGGCTGGTCAATATTGCACTGCCATAGCCAATGGCTTATCGATATTTGTGTCGCCTAGGCTATAAACCCGCGACCCTTTTTTTTTTTTTGCATTGCAGAGGTAGGAAAGTGGAAAAGAGTCATTCACGCGCTCGCTCGGAGCGAGAATTTTATTTAGCCAACTTCATGGGGCGTACGTCGCCGGTGCTTTATAACCGCGATTACAAATACGTCCTTAGCTGCCTATAGGATTATTGCAGTTTGTTTGCCGGCTGCTCTTCTTTCGCATTGCCTTACCTCGGCGTTGAAAACTTAATTCCGTTTTTTAGATTTAATTATTTTTGTCTTTTCTAGTGTATTTTGTGTGTGTATGCATTACGTAGCGTTAACGTCTTCTACTTTGTCCGTGCCCCTGCCATGTTTGTATTTCTTTCTGCGTGCTCTATTTTTTATATTTAATGTTTCTGTGCATATTTGTCATTGACGACGCAGGTGTCGACAAACATAAAGCCGCCGCTTACGCCGCCAACCGAAGTGACTTCTACTCTCAGTTTTACGAGAGTCTATCGCGCTAGAAAGTCGTCTATTGGACTCGAATGAAGTCTCGAGAGGGCTGCTTCGACTGCCAGTGCACATGTCATCAGTGTAGGCAGAAGAACGACGTAGCAATCGCGACGCGAGAGCATACTGCGCCTCCATCTGGTCGGCGGCGCTCGCTCTGCGGAAATGTTAGCGAGGTACTCTCGAGCCCCGTTAGCTTACTGAGGTTGGAAGACGCTACTTTGTCGTCGCGAATTCTTTGCCCTTTGAACGGTTGCGAAGCCGTTGCGCCCGGCGTATCCTACGCAGCATCTTTCCGAAATTGTTCGCGCAGCATCGCAACCGATTCATCGTGTGTTGAAAGTCGAACGATGTGCTGTCCGTGGTGTCTTTTATGTGTAACTCTTTCGTAAAAAAAATTGAAGTTTAAAAACGCGAACCTAACACTGTACAAATAATTTTAAATTTATTGATAAAAACAATAAATATATATTTATTTAGTTATTTGTGGACATCGTGCGCAAAAAAATAGTCGCGCTTAGTTCTTCATTCTAAATTTTAATGTGAGTTATACGACGTAAAACATTGTCTTCAAACTTGCCCCGTTTAGAATCACTTTTGGGCTGGACAGCTGCATTTAGAAATTCAAAATCTGGCCTTCAGAGAGCTGTCCTGTTCAATCGGTATTGGCAGCAGGGTAGACGCTATGCGTGTTTTAGGCCAATTCTGTCTCCGGTTAGGGTCACGTGACTACAGTCTCGAAGCTAGTGATAAGGCAGAGCACGGAACCTGACTAAAAGCCCAAGGCCACGCATAACATCCACTGCACTATCAACCTTGGGTACAAGTGACTAATCTTCTGGTTGGGTTCATTGTTGAGATGGGCCTGAAGATTAGCCTTTGTAAGCGCACCCCCGTTCTGGGCTGCTTTCTTTCTACTCCTTCTCTCATTTTCTCCCTCTCCCTAACCTGAAGGCGTGGTAGACGGTGCGTACTCGCCGGACCAATGAGGCGTACACTTTTTATCGCTTGAATCCGCTCTCTGTGCGCGGGTAACGGCAGAAGCGTGATCACGTGGTTTGACGGATGACGCATTAGCCGTTTGCAAACCCGGAACCCCGAATGCTTGCGAAGACCGGACCTAGCTTCGCGGGTGATACGGCCTGCGGGCCTGCTGTGGATTTCGCTTCTGCGGTAAATGTGGTAAATCTAGTTCTAGAGTTCCGATCACCAGCAGCGCAATTCGTCTTAGTGCCAAGTGCGATCTTCAACATTCGGATTACCAAGACCATGGATATTCTTTCGGCAGCGCCTACACACCGGTGATCTTCCTTTGTTGTGGGCATACATGTGACCACTAGCTTCGACGGACCGAAGACACAACTGACCGCCTTCTCTTCCATGTGAGTGACAAGGAGAAGTTCTCCTGACCATTGGAGATAGGTATTCTTGCTACGCAATGTACGTTTTGTCCCTATCCGATGAGTTTGAACCGTGTCGAACGCTGTGCCAGGAATCTCCGACGAGTTCAACGTGTAATCCAGAGCGATCGGTCCGAAAGGCCCTGTACAGCGCTATTTGCAAGTGCTTTTTATTCTAATAGACCGTGAGAGACGTTCTGATTGGTTATTTTGTGTTCGACGTCATTTTTATTTATTTATTTATTGTTAAAATATGGCTGTCTTCTTAGCGGTAGATGTGTGCTGTAGTAAAAAGTCCCACGGTATTTCCAAGCCGAATACCACAGCGTTGTGTAGTCCTTATTTGCCAAGGTTTGGGTTGTTGGGTGCGAGTGGAGTGTCAGTTATGTCACCGCGCTCTGCGAGTGTAATTGCCAGTAATTGTCTCTACACGACAAGCTATTTTATCTGCGCGATTTATTTTAAACTCTTGATTGATTCAAGCATCAAGCTCTGTTCAACAGTCATGTTGTTACGTGTACCGGGGTATTTATTGAATTGTTAATTTAGTAGTGCGTTTGACACTGGTGAGCTGAAAAGGGAGGCCAGCGGTTGTATTTATAAATTGTAAATATTATGGAGGCAATATGGGTACAACAATAACTACATATTTCCGTTCCGCAAATATCGTAAATCTTAAAAACGTTTTTTTTTTTTCAAATTAACGTAGAAATATTGGTGTGAACTTAAATGACGAGATTATAATTCTTAAGACTTCTTAAAGCTAGATGAAAGGTTGAGGGACGCCATGATGTTGCACGAGTAGAGTTAAGCAATTTATGAAATAACCTTCGTACTATTTGATTAATTTTTTAAACCACTATCAATATTTTAATCTAGATCGATCAAGCTCTGAGTAAGGACAAGTCGGACGAACAAAACAATAGTAAACGCCTGGGCCGTCTTTCTAG
Source organism: Ixodes ricinus (assembly GCA_037355805.1). Classification (NCBI taxonomy): domain Eukaryota; kingdom Metazoa; phylum Arthropoda; class Arachnida; order Ixodida; family Ixodidae; genus Ixodes; species Ixodes ricinus. The sequence continues at coordinate 3,361 of JAZHYW010015074.1, forward strand.
AAACAGCGTCTCAGCTGAGACGGGGGAAAAGAAAGCACTGTCAAAGCCAGCGTACGAGCTGAACGGGACTCAAACATCGACTCATGACGCTCGCGCGTCCCATTCTTTACAGTGCTTTCCTTCACCCAGTCTAAGCTGAGACACTGATTCCACCAAGCCGGCCCCGGTGTATTACCTGCGCATCTATTTATTTTAGAAGGCAGTACTAAGTTTTTTACATACAAAATAACGAAAAATAATTCACTGGAAAAGAAAGTTGATAATATGGAAAAGTAAACAAAAAAAAAGTCGGTAGGCCTTTCCGAGATTTTATACTTGCAGAGCAACCGAGCCGATTAATCGAATGGTTAATTAAAAGGCGGCGATTAATAATGAAGCTATGTTTTATTTTGATTTTCATTATTGACAAGCGTAAGAGAGAACTGAGAGCCTCTGAAACCCTTCACCTGAATCCGAACCACCGCTTCTGTCTCTTTCAGAATCCTGTGGCCAGGCCCCTGCGCGGAATCCCTTGCCCAGCCCTTGCCCAGCTCTTCACCCAGCCCTCTGCCCTGTCCACTACCGAGCGTGCCGCCGAGTCTGCCTAGTCTGCCCTGTCGAGTCTGCCCTGTCCACTACCGAGCGTGCCGCCGAGTGTGCACAATTTTTTTAAATCTTTTTATTCGATTTAAATAAATTATGAACTATCAAACGTTATGAACAATTCATTTGCATGCTTTATTGATTTCTAAAGTGTCCAAATGTGGTAAAATTGCTGCATTTATTAGATTTTAGTATCAGAAAGAAAACTGTGCTTGAGGAAAAAGGGCAAGGAACTTGCTTGGTTCTCTGCACTCTTTTTGTGACACTGGTTAGAACACTGACTGAAAAATGGCATCTAATAATGTCATAGACAATGGATGCAAAAAATAGCCAGTGTATTAAACTGGATGCCAATATGGGAATAGCCAATATTGGAAGAGCCAGTGTGTAAGGCGCTGGATGCCAATGTTGGTTCAGCCAACGGTGAAACCTCTATGCCAATATTGGATAAAAAAGCGCAAACCACGTTGGTCCAACGTGGGCTAGAACGTTGGCAAACCAGTGGTCCAACATTGGCACCAATGTTGGACCACCATTGGATCGGGTGGCGTTTTCGAAAATGCCAACGTCAGACCAATATTGGAACCATTTTTTGCCAACATTGGTCCAACGGGGGTCCAACAGTGGTGTGCTGCCTGGGTAATGAGTCAATTTATTGATAGCTGCTGAAACTCTGTCACGCACTCAGTACGGTTTTGTTGCTGGCAGAGGCACCCTGCCCCTGCTGGAAGACTTCACTGACCTTATTCATGGTGCTTTCGAGGACAATCTATTTGCTTGTGCTCTTTTTTTGGACGTCTCGAAGGCATTTGATACTGTCAGCCACACGTTGCTCCTCCGGAAACTATATAACTTTGGCTTCCGCGGTCCATTTTTTGCTGTCCTTCAGAGTTTCTTTTTAGATCGTTCGCAAATCGTATCCGTCGGTAGCTTCAAAAGTGTACGCGCAATAATAAAAGCCGGTGTCCCGCAGGGATCCGTTCTGTCACCCTTGCTTTTCAATCTTTATGTTAACGATCTTTCTGCCGCAGTAACCACCTGCAGTGTTTTTCAATATGCTGACGATACGTTGCTTGTGTCGCGTCATCTAAAATATGATCATGCTGTACATCTCCTGGAGCATGATGCCATGCAAATAATGGGCTGGTTCGAGGAAAATTTAATTTCAGTTAATACATCAAAAACGAAACTACTCTGTTTTAGAAATCCACTAAAAAGGTAAACCTCAATTTGCCAGTGGTACTGCACAAGCCGAGCTGCGTGAACTGTGTTTGTTCACCACTAGAATATGTTGACAATGTGAAGTATTTAGGAGTGTTTTTGATTGGGATATGGCGTGGAATTCACATTTATCGCACATTTGTAGTAAACTGCGAAGCATTAGCTGCTTACTTTACAGTTGCAAAGTGTTTATGCCGCTTTCTGTAAGAAAGTCTGTTGCGTTTGCCCTTGGCTACAGCCTGCTAAGGTATGGAATTACTCTGTTCGGTAATTGCGCAGAGTTATGGCAAACAAAAGTTGACCGTATTTTGAGGGGCATGCTAAGAAGCGTGGGGTATCACCTTGACCTTTCAACTGACATAGACATATTCGAGTCTTTGCGGATGCCAAATTTTTCTTCCTTGTTTCTGCAAACGGTAGTGTTAAACCATTTTTGGAGTAACAACTTTAAATGCGCTTTCGTCCCCAGCAGGAATCTCCGTCAGACGTCCCGTTTTGTTACCACCCGTTGTGTTACGCGTTATGGAAAAAGACTCCGTTCCCATTATGTGCCCACTATCTTTAACAAACTGCCCGATTGTATCTTCGAATGTACCACAAGAAGAAAATTGAGAAAAATGCTGATCAACTTAAAATTGTAGCATGTCTTAGTCGTCGTGTTTTATTTTCGCCCATAGTTGTCTTTCTTTTTTTGTGTGTGTGTGTTTTTGACTTTATTCACTTCCCAGCCTCGCCGTTCGGCTGCCGGGTCCTGTCCCACAAGCCTCCTTTGGCTTGGACAGACCCGCATTTGTACTGTGATATTTCTGATATGTGGAATAAAATTATTATTATTATTATTATTATTATTATTATTATTATTATTATTATTATTATTATTATTATTATTGATTATGCTACATCGTCCATTTACAACATCAATGCTCAATTCGAAGTAGATGACCAGCGGCTGCTTTTAGCCCTCCTTGTCTTTGAGGTCCTTGGAAACGACACATTAATCATCGGCCGAAAATCTCAAATGGTGAGTTCACCTGACATAAACGCTGTCTACGAATATCATAAACTGCGGCGGCCCCAGTGTCGTGCTTCCGGGTACTCCAGAGGTAACTTTAAAATAAAGTGGGATGATTCATTATTCATATTATGGTTACGGTCATTATGAGATGATTTAACTTACATTGAAGAGAGCATCAAAAGAATAAGGGTTCTTGTAGAAAACCAGACGAGCTGCAACTTCTTTGTCTTCCTTGTTCCGCCGCTCTCGAGCTGCTTTCTCCTCTTCGTATCATTACTCGCCCACAGGAGGAAAAAACGTCTCGCCTTTTTGAGGAGCGCGGTATGGCTTGAGTCGAGGGACATGAACAGTCTGAGGTTGCTCATGGCGTTAGCTTTGGCAGGGTCCGTAGGCTGGACAATATAATTGACGTCAGAGGTTTGATGAATGATTTTGAATGGGCCACGATAACGTGGAAGGAGCTTTTAGCGAGGCTAATGCGACGCTGAGGTGTCCAGAGCAACCCCGAATCTCCGGGAAAGTGAACGGTGACGTTGCACGCTTGGTCATACCGAACACATTGCCGGTCTTGCGAACCTAGAGTTCGAAAGCGTGCTAATTGACGTGCCTCCTCAGCAAAACATGTGGCGTCCAGCGCGTAGTCCGTGAGCGTAATGTCATGTTGCAATGGAAGCAGGGAATCAAGCCTGATGAATGGTTCACGGCACAATAGAAGATAGAAGGGCAAATAACCTGTTGTGTCGTGGCGCAAGGAGTTGTAGGCGTAAGTAACATATAAAAGGACAGTGTTCCCATTGCGATGGTCGGAGGATCTGTACATAAAAAAACATCTCGGAGATCGTCCTGCTGACTCGTTCAACCCGGCCGTTTGATTTGAGGGTGATAGGGCGCCCTGGTCCAAATGCCCACAGAGCACCCACAGAAAATTTGTGTGGGGTCCTAGAGGTCTCTATGGGGCACCCATGGGGTTGTATGGCTGTCCTAAAATCTCTGTGGGGTCAGGCCTGTGGGCCTATGGCGACATGTGGGTTACTGTGTGGGGTCCTTTGGGTAACCCACACAGCCTGTAAGGGCTCCTTTGGGTAACCCACACAGCCTGTGGGGGCTCCTTTGGGTAACCCACACAGCCTGTGGGGGTACTTTAGGTAACCCACAAAGTCTGTGGAGATAGAAACCTGGCTTTTATGGGACATGTAGGAAATTCAGTCGGGTTGCTGTAGGTACCCCGCAGCCTGTGGGGATAGAGCCTAGGATCCTATAGGACAAGAACGACATTGCGCGGGCTGCTGTAGGGATGCCACACGCTAGGGGAGCGTTCTGTGTTGCTACACGGGACATGTGTGAGGCCTATTGGAAGCCTGTGGATGTGCGCCTAAAGATATATTCTACAGAAGTCATGCAAACTATAACTTTTTGTAAGTCTTTTTTTTTAATTACATCGCTTACCCCAGTGCGCAGAACACTACGCCGACGACGTCGACCACGCGGGTTTTTCTTCGAAATGGGGCTTCTAATGCTCACGCATTAATACGTTATGTCAACATTGTTCCGAAGTTGTCAGTTTCGTGTTCTGTGCTCTGACCTTATCAGTCTTGTGTGTTCTGTATTCTAGCGAAAAAGCGTATTGCCAAAATACAGAGCAATAAATGTATATGTTTATAGGCAACAGACAAATTAGATGCAGGACATGACTTATGTGGACTCTTATTAGGTTTATTTTACAGATATCCAATGAACCGCAAACAAAACAAGAGAAAAAGCTAGTGCACTGACGAGTATACATGAACAAATGCAATCATCTTGCAGCAGAATAGTGATTAAGCTCTAAAAGAAGGGCATGTTTTAAAATGACAAAATATGGAGACAGACTGAAAAACAAAAAGCCAGCAGTTTTTCTTGGGTAAAATGCATGTACCCAGGTAGCACACCGCGTCGGCCGGTATCGGGACTACGCCGGCCGGTCCTGTAACAGGATGGCGGCGCCCGGCCATGGGCGCCGGTGAGCTACCGGCTTCGGCCGGCGTCGGCGTTTCGTCTTACTCACTGGCCAGTTCAGCAGAGGTTACAGTGACTGGCCGGAATCGTGCTTTTGCTGTCGTTGATGGCCTGTATTTCCATGAAGGTCCCAGTAACTGGCACAGCATCGGTATTTTGCTGTCTTTGACTGACCAGTATTTACATGAAAGTTCAGTAACTGGCCGGCATCGGTATTTTGCTGTCTTTGATGGCCAGTATTTACATGGAAGTTCAGTAACTTTCCGGAATCTGCGCTTTGCTCTTCACGCTGGCGAGCCCCGCCGTGGAAGTTCTGTTTACTGACCGACATCGTTTTTTTGTTTTGCCGTTTTTACTATGCAGTCAAGTCATTGAGATTCTGACGAACTGCGGCATGAATAGCATGAATAGCGAGGGGAAATGTTTGCGTTGATAAATCCTTCGTTGTCCGTTGTCCGTTCCCCCTTTCTGTGTATCTTCCTCATGTTTAATGACTGCCGACGCTGGCGTATTTGATCCCAGCATGGCAAGGCTGACGTGTTTTACCGCGAAAACGAGAGAAAAAACAATGCGGTGAGGAAAACACAATTCAGGATATTGAAAATCTGAACACGTACGCCACGAAAAAATAAATTTTACAACGCCGAACGATACTTTTTCAGGAATCTAGTTTAATTTGATGTACTATACTTAAGGTCCGGCGGTATACGCACGTGCTTGGCTCAGATAAAAAATAAAAACGGTATAACGGAGCCTCCGAATGAAAAAAAAATACACGTGGCAGGAATGAGCACGCGCTTTGAGCTACAAAAACAATAATAAACATTACTCTCCAGAAACTAGAAAAAGTAAGAGATGTGTTTATTGCTTACGACGCCACGAGAGGTACATAACTCTCCTCAGATCATGTTATTGGTGATTTTAATTGAGTGTGAAAACATGTATTTCAGGCAGGAATCGACTGTCTTCTGTGGTAGTTACGATCATCTAACAGAAATATTTCAAATGTTCACATAGCCAGACGATCTGTCCCCCGATAGCTTATGTTATACGACATACCGCACCAGAGGAACGGGAATATAAAAACATTTTTTTTAGCAGGAAAAAACGAGAAACACCAATGCGTTGTGGATGTTTACACTGCCGGGTATTGTGAATGTGACCCCTTGACGCTAACGAAACAAATGTTATAACACCGAACGATACCGTTTCTGAAAGCTAGTTTAATTATCCGCACTGTTCTTGGATGTCAGAAATAAAAACATGTCTAGGCCTAATAAAAAAATAAAACTGCGGAGTGCATCCTCGATAAGTAAAACCAGAATGTACCAGAACAAAATTAAGTACTACTTTCCGGAAGTCAGAAAATTAAGAGATGTGCTTAATACGTAGCGCGCTATGAGCTCAGGTAAATAACTGCCTTAAAATAGCGGTATTTTTGTTTCAATAGTGGGTAAAGATGACCGCCTTCAGACAAACTTTGGCTGCATCACTATGGCAGTTTGACCGCTTACACATTTTCCATTTTGCTCTCAATATTCCCATTATTATTACCTTCCTTACTTCGTTGAAAGGACTTGCGCTGTTTGCCTACTACACAGACCCACCTAGTGGCACGAAGGGAGCGAATTATCTCGGCAAATCAAGAGGGCTCGAACTTTCTATTTTTCGCGTTCTGGGTGATTTTTACCCTAAAGTATGGGACCGGCGACTGCAAAAAAAAACAAAGAAATATTTAAAACAATGAAAACAATTAAAAACGTAATAAAAGAAAACGTTCCTCTACCGGGATTGGAACCACCGACCACATTATCAGCAGTACCGCGCGGTGACAAGGCCGACCGAACGCGCAACAGGAGATACGTGTCTTTAGGAGCGTACATGTCTGCTGCATTCGTTTGGATACATTGCATAGCAACACGGTACACTGCCGTATGCAGCAATCTGCTAGAGAACAACAAGGAAACTAGCAAAACAAAACAATGTAATAACACGTGCTACAAAAGCCCCAAAGTAAAAAATCACAGTTCTTGCAAAGAGCTACGGCCGTGGGCACGGCGTGCGACACGGAGCGCTGCATGGAGCCGATGGAGCAACGCGGCCGCGACGGAAAAGTCCAATAGCGACAAAAACGAACTAAAACACACACAAAAATATTCCTACGGCGCTTCAAAAGCACCAAAGTCTAAGCGTAACCCCTGGTTTCGGTCAAAAAGACAATTTAAAGTTGTAAATTGCTGCTAACCCACGCTGAAAGGTCCGCCAGACGGCATCTGACACCTACGTGGGATAAAGGAGACCTCGAAGATGGCGACCGTGGTGGCCGATGCCAGCGCACCTAGCGAGTGACGTCAAGTGAATGTCACCTATTGTTTACTGGTAAACTAGAATGTCTGGAAGAGCGCGGTGCCCCTCCATCGCCGAAGCTCTAGGTTTGACACTACGGGTGGATTCTGTGTGCGTATTTGCGTCCGGAGAGCTGGGCCAGGCAAAAGGCAGCGATTGATTGTATCGAGCAGGCCCGTAGCTTCCGCCGCCCAGTCGTCTGCAAACGACTTCATTTTCGCGATTCGTAATCAGAAAAGAATTGCCAAAAATTGGTGCCGCGGTAAATTCACCCCATGGTGATTAATGCATAGCATACCGCTCCCGATCGCAAAAATTTGTGACCCGCGAAATAATTTTTGACGCCGCTTCTGGGCTTCTGGGGAAATTTACAAGCATGTCCTTAATTAAGGTAGCGTCTCGCCAGTTTATGGGAGGTATATTTTGTTCAGTGTAAGTATATAGTGTTTCACCTCAATCCCTGTTTTTCCCTTTGGTACTGCCTTTAGCGAATGGTGTAGGTTGTAATTGTTTTTGGTTGTTGCATGATTGTAGTAAGTTGGTGAGCTGGTACTAATTGAACACCTTGAAAAATAGTTCACAAAAAGTCAAGGAGACAAGGAAAGTAACACATAGACCACATGCAAGCGCAGACTCTCAACTCGCATAAACAGAGAAGAAGGAAATCAAGAATGCGGAAGGAGCTCGAGCAGAGGCCCAAGTGGAACGCACTGATTCACCCATTAGCAAGAGCAGATTTTAAAAACATAATTTCCTTGTCAGTTAAGGTAACAGATGGATGGCTAATACATCAAAACAGCTCAATCTCTCTCTAAAATTCTACGATAGACTGTCAGCTATCTATGCACTGTTTACACTGCTCGTGTATGTCATCCTTAGAAGAAACGTGAATAATTAGCATATACTATGAAAAACATACAAGAGGATTATTTTAGGCCTTTATTATTCGTAGTATGGGCAACCAATGTGTCCGCACATTCGTCTGTTACCTGAGCTACCAACGAAATTGTTTTTAGTCTTGTGCATATGGGTGAATTAGCACGTTCCACTTGGACCTGTTTGAACTTTTGCTAAAGCTCCTTCCACATTCTTTATTTTCTTCTTCTCTAATTTATGTGACTTGGAAGTCTGCACTTGTATGTAGTGTATGTATTCCTCCCCTTTATTCCTTGTTTTTTTGTGTACTATTTTTTAAGATGTTCAATTAGAATGAACTCACCACTTTACTACATGGAAAGGCTGTTGTTAATTCTAGAGTGTCTGTAAAACAATCTACCTGACATCTTTGCCTCGTGCCCCGGTTCCTGAAGCTCAGTTCTCCGAGCACAGCCTTTCTGATTTCTCTGATCCTCTCTTCTTTTCTTTTGTGTTCAATAGATTTGAGTTGCTAGTGTGCACCTGTCTGTGTCCTACGTGTTCCTGTCCTTTTGTCCTTGTCTTTTTGTACACTTTTTTCAAGTTGGTCCATGATATTTTTATTGTATATTCTACTCTGTGTTTTCATCTTTATACTTACTGCAGCCCTTGCCAAGCAGAAGTTGGCATTCACTTTCACCATCCTGATGTGAGTGTCCTGAGACGACACAGGATGACAGTCTCCTCTGCTGAAGTCCAAGCTTCATGGAAGACTGCCAAGGCTGTTTATGGTAAGGTGCTCTACATATTGGGCAATATAATAGCAACTTATTGCTGCTAGGATTGTTTTTAACACAGACTGTGTTTATGGGCTGGCCTTTAGCAATTCTGATGCCACTCGCTTGGAATGAAAGCCTGTAGGGAAATTGCGCATTTCATTCGTAAGCGGAATGCAGAGTTGACAACAGAAGTGCATCACTACTTGCATGCAGTGTTGCTGTGTGTGTTGTATTTGTATTTTGTATTTGTTTATTTAGTGTTCCCAATAATGGCTAAAGCCTTCCCATTGGTGCGCTTGTTAGTAGCAACATACAAACACAAACGAACGGCGAGAGTGGTGAACAGTGCCACTCTCGTCCTTCGCCACCGTGCCCATTGGTTTTCAGAGAAGTTTGCAGTATTGGTCTCTATGGTATTTTGTCATATATCGCACATGGACACAACCAGGGCGCTGTACCTACAATTCAACACTCACAAGACTTGCGTGAATACACCCTGTAGCTGGTCGCACTTTCAGAGTCATTTTAATGTTGCAAAAATAAATAATGACATTGGCATATTTGTCGTGCCGAATTCTGTCACACCTGTTCCGAACTCTGACCTCCACGAACTGCGGACTTTTTGCATAGATTCTTGTACATCTCTCCCTCACATATGTCCGAAAACATTTTACTTGGTCTATCAAGCCGTGTAGTCAAGAAGCTATGAACTGTAAAACTCTCCAGAACACTCCTGAGTTGCGAAGCTTTGCGGTAGATTTTTATGAAAAATATTCCGTGCTATTTCCTAACCACGAATACTTGACTGCAGGAGCATGGTATGCATTCGACATACTCTCTTTGACAAGCTACAGCATCATAAATGTCATGGCCACGACCCTTACTATACCTATTACGTTTTTGGCTGACGGTGTCATAGAAACTGTGTATGGGCTGGACCAAACTGCAATCAGCCTTGTGTTATGTGGCACTGCTCTGCCTGTATGCACAGGGGCAGGAGTGCAGCCGCATTGCTCCAAGCTGGTGGGTGGTTGATTGAATTGGTATATACTTGCCACCCCACTCTCAACTTTTAGTGTAGCACCACGCACATCTTGTGGCAGTGCAGCACACTGTTCTGACGCATGTCATATATTTTATATTTTTTACAGAACAAGTGGCAGCAGAACCAGCTCCTGTGATGCAGAGCGTGTGCCACACAGGTGCAGCCTTGGGTGGTGCAGCTGCAATACCTGCAACCTTAAATGGAGCAGCTGGTACAGTCGGCCCTGCATCCGCTGAGGCATCTGCTAAAGCACCCGCTGAGTTGGATCCATATCAGCTCCTAAACTTCCTGGTACGTGATATGGTAAGTTGATTTGGTAATTTTTTGCTTTATAGGAGATACCTCTGGATAGAAAGCATTTCTATGCTTGCACAATGTCTTCATGATGAAAAGGCCTCGACAATTTGTCATTGACCATGTAGATCTCGATAAATGTTGCTCAAATGAGATCTCTCTTTCAGCACCATCGCCACAAATTATTGTGTTTTGGTGTTGCATCACTTCACCAGCAGTGGTGTAAGAACCAAGTTTATAATGTCTTGAAAAACATATCTAAGGCGACATCTCTTTGTAGAAAGTTTAGACCTGCATCTCTAACATTCTGCTCAACATTTTGAGTGCATAGGGCAGAAAGACTTGGAGCATCATATTCCCCATTAATTACCTTTGGCCCATACAATAAACCCTTTTCAGAAGTGTGTGCATGTCCAAGGCCGCCATTTCTTAAACGCGGATCCCGAGTACGCGTTGGAAACAAGCGCCGCGTCAGTGATTGGCGTGGATAGACGTGAGTGCAACGTCAGCATTCCACGCTGGACTTCGATCCAATCACAGCTTTCGTGTCCAAGAAATGGCGACCGTCAATGTTGCTTGCTTAGGTTTTGAAAATGGTCTATTCTTCCTATGTTCACCAGGTACATGGGAATAAAACTCCAGCAATCTTGGAGCATAAAGTGGCTTCTTTTCTTTTAAGGCGTTAGTTTTATAGTCCCAGCCACGCTCGAGGTTTCATAATAACCCCGCACACAGGTAAAAAAGTGGCGCGCATTGCACCGGCAACCGAAATCAGTGGGCGCATCTTCTCATGTTCTCTATCCATTACGCCGACCGAAAAGTTCAGGGGGCGGGGTGGGGAGGGGATGGAGGGGATCATGGAACACCATCTAAGGAGCTGGGCTAGGAGGCAAAGAGGGCTGGAAAGGGAAGAGCGAAATCACAAGGCGTACGGTCAGCCAGTGAGCGCACTGTCAGGTTTTTCTGAGCCGGCCAAATAATCTTCGCCAGCAGCCGACGCTACAAGAGGGCTTGCCACCCAGTACCCCTTGCAGTTCGACAGCGGCAGAATCAGGAGACGTAACAAAAGAGCTTGATAGCTCGAGCAGCGTAGTACTGTTGTATGGGCGCTTCCCAGGACGTTTGAATATGATTCGATTAAAAAAGGGTTAAACTAACGAAAGCTTACTTTAATCAATATGCACGAAGCAGCATTTCATGAAAAGAGGATCTCACCACCAAATACATCGGTTTCACCTCCTCTTTTAATTTTTTTATAGATGCATTTCTACGATGGTTGATGTCAAGGTGACGTGGAAAGCCTGGGGTGACAACATAGTGAACCAGGACATAAGGCCAAGCGTTGCTGTGAAGAACCTGGCCATTGCTCTGTGGGGGTCCAGTGTCCTTCTGCAGAAAACTGTGACCGAAGTGGCGTCGAATGCCAGTCTTAACAAGGACAGCAGGCTGCCTCTGACACCCAAGAAAGTGGCATTCCTAAGAGGCGAGTGCAAATTATCTCACGTAAATGTAACCTAAGCAGTTATTTGAAAAATCTTCTCAATCAGAGCATTATATTGGCAGCTAGTTGGTATTATACTGGGAGTTCACAATGTTTCGGTGGTCTTTGGATGGACCGCATAAAACTGACGGGATAGAGCACACAGGTGTAACATAATTAGGGTGTGCACTTTCCGGTGTTTATTTGTGAGAAAAATCAGCGGATGTTTTTCGGTGTTTATTTATTTTCGAAACACCGGTGTATTTCGGTGGAACGTCTCACGACGAGGCTAAAATCGGTGATTATCGGTGGAAAAAATGCGATTGATCACAGACAGAGAGTTCCGATTTTCTTCACATATTTCATACACTTCTTCTCGAGAAAGCATCTATTTCTCACTCTTGGTTAATATAGTAGATGCAAGCATACTTCGAGAGGCTTGCATCCGTCATGGCAGCACTTTCCTTGCGGTTTATAAGCCGCAATTTTGAAAACGCACGCTCCACATTTGCGCTGGACACAGGAAATCACAAAATGTCCAGCGAGGCTTGGGACAGTAGTGGCCAGTCAGGTAAATGAAGTTTCCAAAATAACATTGGATCAACAGTGCTAGTCACAGCATACTGGCGGTAACAAAGAAACTTCGAATCTAGGTCACTCAGCTTGCGCTCGTCTCGGAGGACCAGCCAATAGATATTTTCATAAGGCACAAATCCCTCTGGCAGCTCCACTTTTATGCACGGATTAACAATTTGTACGCGGAACCAGAACGACGATTCATCCATGAAATCTGTAGCGTAGTCATCCGGAGCTTTCCACTTGCGTCCCATCCTGGTGGCCTTCTACTCCGCGTGTCGAAGATACTTGAAGTGTTCGACGAAGGGAAGCAAATCTCACGTTGAGAAAACCCGCAGACGCAGGACGGACGCGCCTTCTCAAACATGTCGGGAAATTTGTTTACAGAACAAAACCATATTTTCGTTTCCCCAAAACCCCATGGAAACTAAACAGATAACAATGAACGCATCTCAGTTCTCAAAGGTCAGTAGCCCTGTACGACACGAATGCTGGCAGTGTCTTCCAGGAACTACAGCAACCTCTGAATACATGGATCACACAGACATCACTTGGCCAGACACAATGGGGAAAGTGCACGTGAGAGCGTACCCTCCACTGCGTTAATTTTTCCACAAAAAAGGCCATGGGAGACACAACGGGGAAAGGCGTGTGAGAGCTTAGCTTCCACTGCGTTAACTAGACACTTTGACCCCCAGAAAGGAGGGCGAGATAACACGTTTGACGAACCTCTTTGGGGAAAGGGTTTCGCTTGGTCGGAAACATGCATTGACCGGTGTTTTTCGGTTTTAACCAGGGCGAAAATGTCCAACCACCGGTGTTTTTCGTTTTTAACCGATTTTGTATTTTCGTCACTGACGGATGTTTATCGGTGTTTTCCGGTTAAAACTGGAAAATACACGCCCTAAACATAATGGTGGAAGCTGTCAGTAAAATTATGGGATGATTAGGTAACCTCAGTAAAACACAAAACGTTTATTTGTTTTAAACTTTATGTGCAAACACCATATTTTGTTTATGCCACTGGTCTTTATTTGGGCTATAGGAAGTAAGCAATGCGTAGGGCATTTTCTTTTTATTCCAATCATTTGCAGTTGCAATACATGCCACAGTGGCCTTGAATAATATCTGATGTCTGCACCAAAAAAAAAAGTATCTGTGAAATTGTCTTTTCGAGAAGAGAAATCTTGCAATCTGCAACAATATCTTTAACCATGTTGAATTAACCTGAGACTGGGTAGAGAAGAAACATCAAAACGTAGAAGGGAAAGAAAATAGACAGGAGACGTCGTCCTGTCTATTTTCTTTCCTTCTACGTTTTGATGTTTCTTCTCCCAGTCTCAGGTTAATTCAACATGGTTTAGGTCTCTCTCTGTCGAAAGAGAGGTGTCATCGTTGGCTGGTTGCCACACATGTTACTCAAACCGCAGCAGGACTTGTTCCGCGAATCCACGTAAAATGCCGTAATATCAAGCGAAAAAAAAACTACCCGAGATTGCGGTGACGATTAAGAAACCACAGGAAGGATCAAAAGAACCACACACACACGAAAGCTGGACGTCTCAGGTTAATTCCAACATGGTTAATATTCACCAGCTCGCCTGCACCCTTACGATTTTTTCAACAATTCTTTCTTCTTCTTTTGGACTCAAGGGGGTTTATGCCCTGATCTTTGAAATGCTGAAGCCATTGCCTTCAGGCATGCCCTTGTAATACATCATAGCGCAATATGCCCATTTATATGGTCACTTCGATGTGCCCAAGGAACAATGTGAACTCCGACTAGGCATTGTGTAAAATTACAATAGCTCTAAGTACTTGTCATGCAGTGGCAAACAAAAGCAGGGTTATAATATGTGAATCTATATTAGTACTCTCAATGACTGGTAGGATGTTTGAACACTCTTAATCCGCTTTCTCTAAACAGAATTCAGCATCAGCATTGTACTTTTTTCTAATGGTTTGATCTTGGCTTGCTGAAACATTAGATAGGAGAGGGGCACCATATGTCGGGTCTCAAACACGCGGCACTCTTGGCGTTTGCTAGCAGGCGCGCACAGTCAGGCCTAAGTGTAAGAAAATTACATTAAGGGTATAACCAGCACTTTTTTCTAGGGATTTTGGTTGTCGAAAACGTTGACGAGGTGACGGTATCTTTCATGGGCCCAATACTTGTCAAAACCAGGAACTGGACGTAAAAAGCTTTCAAATGGCGATGATTGCTATTTGCTATACAGTCAAGACCCGCTTATATCGAACTCGCAAAAAACTGTCCCCCAGTTCGATATAGCGGGTAATTCTACATGAAAGTTTGAATGAATCTGACAACAAACAAACACGACATATTTAGAAAAGTTGTTTACTCTCGAAAGAGCGTCTGTACGTCACAAGGGACGCTCCACAAGGCTATTCAGTGGCCGCTTCTTCGTTTTTCAAGGTCTCACCGGCTCATCCTCTCCCACTTCCGGGCGGTCGACGCGGTTGGCTAAAAGAAAAAAAGATTGCAGCTTTCTCTGCAGGCTGGCTTTCATCCAATGGGCCGCCCGGGGTGGGAGAAAGCCAGCTTGCAGAGCCAAACAACGCTCTTGGCAGCCGAACTCCTGCAGTCAATTCCTCCGCCAACAGCACCCTTCCAGCAGATCGGAATGGATCTACTTGGCCCTTTTCCGCCGTCGACGTCGGGAAATCGCTGGATCATCGTCGCCACAGATTATCTCACGCGGTACGCCGAAACGAAAGCCCTTCCTTCCGGAACTGCTGTGGAAGTTGCCAAGTTTTTCATTGAATCCATCGTCCTCCGGCACGGCGCTCCCGAAGTCCTGATCTCAGACCGTGGATCCTCGTTCATGGCCCAGCTGACACAAGAAGTCCTTCGTCTCAGCCACACCAGCCATCGTCGCACCACGGCGTACCACCCGCAGACCAACGGTCTGACGGAAAGACTCAACAAGACCATCGCCGACATGATTTTCATGTACGTCGACGTGGAGCACAAGACATGGGACGAGGCGTTGCCGTACGTCACCTTTGCCTACAACACGGCCGTGCAAGAGACCACCGGGGTTACACCCTTTCAACTGGTTCATGGTCGCAAAGTGACGACAATGCTGGACGCCATGTTACCCCACGGACCGGCTGTCGACGGAAGCGACGACGCCCAGGTGGTTGCCTAACGGGCAGAAGAAGTCCGTCAGCTCGCCAGACTCCGGATTCAAGCCCAACAACGTGTCGACACTGGCCGCTACAACCTTCGTCGTCGGGACGTCCACTTCCAGCCCGGAGACAGGGTGTGGGTGTGGACACCGATCCGCCGCTCGTGGTCTCAGCGAGAAACTCCTGAAGCGCTACTTTGGACCTTACAAAGTGCTTCGTCGACTCGGGGATCTTAACTGCGAGGTGATGCCCGACGGAACAAGAACATCATCACGCCGCCCACCACGACCTGAAGTCGTCCACGTCGTGCGCCTGAAGCCGTACTACGCTCGATAGAACTGTGGACCTCATGTGTTCCGAATGACTCTTTAGTTTACCGCCCTTTTTATTTGCTTTGTTTTGTTTTGTGCTGCATCGGGGCGATGTACTTTTTAAAGGGGGAGTAATGCCGCGCGCGCATCTGGCCAAGTACGCAGCGCGCGCGTGGCTTAACGGTTATCGCGCCTGCCTCCCACGCGAAAAGCCAGGGTTCGATTCCTGGGAGCGACGCGAATTTTGTTTATTGCTGCAACTTAGTGTTCTGGAAAATATGCGAATCCTGTTGCTTGTTCGAGGTCCGAATGTTCTACGCGTCGAACTTTCTACGCCGATTATTCCAGAAGGCCACGCGTGTACATAGGGGTTTCGCGTGGTGAGCCAAAGTCAGTTTCGCGTCAGCGTTCGATCCTGCTGCTTCGCCGCTTTCGACGCCCGCGACGCTCTGCTGTTATCTTTATTTTTCCTTTTATTTTTGGGCACAAGTTCGCCCCATTAAACATTCAGTTTACTCAGTCATTCGCCGCCTCATTACTTGTCATTCGTGACAATATCACTTGTGTCTGGCGCGAGGTACTAGACAGCAAAGTAAGGATGTAGCAAATGAGAAAGTTTGAAAAATAAACGATGTACAGTAAAAAAAAAAAATTCTGAAACGCTTGTTTCTTGAAGTAACACGGAACAATAGAATATCAGCTATATTTTAATTAGTTTTTCACTCTTTGCAAGCAAGAAACACCTGAGGTCTGACCAGGCCCACTTGCACTGTACCCTTACTATCATCTTACTGCATAATGCATAAAAAATAAAAGTTTGCCACAGCAAGTCTTTTTTAAAAGTATGATGCCTCTTTCCTCTGGTTCACGTGGAAGCTCCAAGCTCGGAATAGAGAGCTAAACGTATATATTAAATATTTTATGACATTTTTGGTATATAATTTTTTTTCTATATGGGAAACCCACTAACATAGCATGTTTTTAACAATATGGAATCGAGTGCTTGAACTTTAAAACCTAACCTGATAATGCCAAACATAATTTGCGGCTTATTTTCATTTATCAGCGTGGAATGCGGCGTGACTTTGTCACCAATTTTCAGTAAGTGAATTGATAAAACGTTAATTCCTCTAGTAACTTTGTCACGAATTAACGAGTCATTATTTGTTAAACTGAAGCCGTCTCTTAATATAAAACAACGTTACCTCATTCTGTGCTGGAAGTTGAGGGAATTATCAAGAAGTTTGACGACAACGCCAAGGACATGGTACCTCCGGAAACAAACCGCTAAATTCTAGGGCCCTCCGATATACAACCTGTACTTGTAAGCTTTTTGGGAATAAAAAAAAAAGTTTCAAGGAAACACCGCACAATTTTAATGTTGGGATAATTTGAAACAAAATTTCGGATATGGGACAAGCTTGACAAAATTACTTCTTTTCGCTGATCTATATATATATATATATATATATATATATATATATATATATATATATATATATATATATATATATATATATATATATATTGGAAGCGAAGAAGAATAGCAAGACAAGAAAAACGGTGTAGCTGAAGGCTCTGATACGGGTCAGATTTTATAATAGACGCGCGCGATCGTCGTTCTTCTTTCTGGTCTCCAGGCTTGTCGTCTTCTTCACTACATTTGCCCCACGGTTAGGGGGCTGCCATCCTGGCAGCAGTAGTTGTAGAGGGGGCGGTCGGGTCGGGCGGTACATACGGTTTCATTCGTGACACATGAACGGTCTCTTGATGGTGACGGCGGCGATCGGTGGGGAGGGGAACGGGTTCGACGCGGTAATTGACCGGCGAGGTAGCTGTCAGCACTTTGTATGGGCCCTGATATCTCCGAAGAAGCTTTGAAGATAGTCCAGGCTTCTTGATGGGCATCCAGATCCACACTAAATCACCATCGTTGTAGGTGACAGAGCGGTGACGGGCGTCGTAACGACTCTTTTCGACGTTCTGGTGCTCAGATGTGCGACAACGGGCTAGCTGACGACATTCTTCAGCTCGGCTGATTGCTTCATTAAAGGTCATGTGCTCCGTGATATCCGGCCGATAAGGTAAGATAGTATCGAGCGTACATGATACCTCGCGGTTATACGTGAGCATGAAAGGTGAGAAGCCTGTCGTAGCTTGAGTAGCGGTGTTATAAGCGAAAGTGATGTATGGGAGAATTCGATCCCAGTTATCTTGATCCTGAGAGACATACATCGAAAGCATGTCAGAAAGGGTACGATTAAGACGCTCCGTAAGTCCATTTGTTTGGGGATGATAAGAGGACGTGCAAAGATGAATAACATTGCATTCTCTCAAAATGTCTTCGACGAGTTGTGATAGAAAAACTGTTCCTCGATCACTGAGTAGTTCTTGAGGCGAGCCGTGACGCAGTATAATATTGTTTAAGAGAAAGCTTGCGACTTCATGAGAACCTGCGGTGGGCAGGGCAGCAGTCTCGGCGTATCGCGTCAGATGGTCAATTGCGACGACCACCCAACGGTTTCCCTCAGATGATTTTGGTAGAGGGCCATACAGATCGATTCCGACTCGTTTGAATGGCTTGTCAGGACAAGGTATGGGTTGGAGCAAACCCGGCGGACTCTGAGGTGGTTTTTTTCGTTGTTGGCACAATAAGCAGGAGCTGACATATTTTTGCACAAAGCGACACATGCCGGGCCAGTAATATCGGCCACGTAAACGATTATAAGTCTTCAAGACCCCGAGATGTCCCGACGTTGGGTCGTTATGGAGGCACTGTAGCAGCTCGGAGCGAAGCTGCCGTGGCACTACTAACAACCATCGCTGACCGTCTGCTGAATAGTTACGATGAAACAAGAGGCCATCTCGGACAGAAAAATGCCGTGCTCGTTTACAGAACTTGCGGTTGTTGGAGATAGCAAGGCCTGTAATATGTTGCACCAGGGTCTGGGTGTAGGGGTCTTGGAGCTGGTTTTGTGCCACAGCATCCAGGGAGAGAGCAGCGAGTGTAATAGGATCTTCGTCCCCGTCAGGAGCAATCGTTGGCAAAGGGCAACGTGAGAGGCCGTCAGCATCTTGATGCTTGAGTCCGGACCTATAAGTGACGGAGAAGTTGTACTCTTGGAGGCGAAGAGCCCAACGTCCCAAACGCCCCGAGACGTCTTTCAACGATGTTAACCAACAGAGAGCGTGGTGATCTGTGATGACAGTAAAATGGCGTCCATGCAGGTATGGTCGAAACTTAGAAATAGCCCAGATAATAGCCAAGCATTCTTTTTCGGTTGTAGAGTAATTACGTTCACACTTTGACAGGGTGCGACTGGCGTATGCCACAACTCTCTCGGGTCGGGATGGTTCGCGTTGTATTAGAACTGCGCCTAGTCCATACCCGCTGGCGTCTGTGTGGATCTCTGTAGGAAGTGAGGGGTCAAAGTGGCATAAAATCGGATCGCCCGTCAGGAGAGCAGTTAGCTGATTGAAGGCAGACTGGCATTCTGGAGACCAATGAAAAGGCTTGGTTGTATCATGTAAGGCGTGTAAGGGGGCGGCGATCGTTGCGAATCCTTGGACAAATCGGCGAAAATAGGAGCAAAGACCCAAAAAGCTGCGAAGTTGTTTAGCTGTAGTTGGAATAGGAAATTCTGCGACTGCTCGAATTTTGTCAGGATCGGGTCGGACACCTTCCTTCGATACTACATGTCCGAGAACTCGAATTTCTTTTGTCGCAAAATGGCACTTCTTGGTGTTCAGTTTCAAATTGGCGCTTGCAATACACGATAGAACAGTGGCCACACGTTCGAGATGTTTTTCAAACGTCGGTGCAAAAATGACAATGTCGTCTAGATAGCAAAGACAGATTTGCCACTTCAGACCTCGGAGAACAGTATCCATGAGCCTTTCAAACGTGGCCGGAGCATTACAAAGTCCAAATGGCATCACGTTAAATTCATAGAGACCGTCTGGTGTGATATATATATATATATATATATATATATATATATATATATATATATATATATATATATATATATATATATATATATATATATATATATATATATATATATATATATATATGTGCGTGTGTACAATCTTATATTGACACAACCATGTATAACGCAAAGTACTGCTTATAATAATCAGTCTGTAAAGTTTCTAGACTAGAAACGCTACAGTTTCTAGTACCGATAACACCATAATCGGTTATAAAGATTGAATTTTCAGGTTTTCTTGTTGTCGTTACAGGTGGATTGCACCAACTTTTATAGATACTTTTTCAGTTGCGTATCTCCTCGCCGCGCCCATAGGAAGTAGGCGGCAGTCATGGGCACGTTACCAGTAAAAAGTAAGTGTTACAGTTACAGTTACCTAAGTGGGCAGAAGTAACTCTGTTATAGTTACCGTTATCGGCTTCCTAAAGTAACGTGTTACAGTTACAGTTCCTGCGAAAACAGTAACCCCGTTACTTCCTAGTTACAGTACAAAAAATGGACACAAGAAATCACAAACCAAAACAATATTGTTTTACTTGTTACACTACAGCATTTTGATGTGCATAATTTATTTTAAATATTTGCTATAACTTAGAATTAACTATATTTCAAAATATTCATCGGCCGGCGTTAGTGAACGTTTTCGTTTATTTTTCACTCTGAAACGAACGAGAATACAGATGGCCACTAAATTACTTTATCGGATATACTCGGAAGCAGGCCTAAACATAGCAGGTAAAACAGCTGCGAAAGAATATAGGGGAAAAGGAGACAAAGTGAGGCCAGTCTGATGCTCTACGAGTTTATGACGATCCCGCAGCATCTGTCTCCGAAACACCAACTGTTGAAGACCAGTCCGCATGAAGAAGTTATACAAGCGCCGGCTTTTCTGCACAATATGGGACGGCTTCCTTCAAAACGAATACGGAAGAGGAAACTGCGACTGGCTGGGTGTAAAAACGAAAGTACCGGACATATCCGACAAAGGGGAAGGGAGAGGGAGAGGGGAGAGGGGGGGGGGGCAGGCACAGCCCAGACGGAACACCCGGAGACATGTCGCACGACTGCCGACACCCGCAGATGGTCCCCACAAGAGAAGAGTGAGCCGAAGTCAGTGAAACAGACATTGTTTGCCGCCCCTACCACCGCGGGCACAGCTTACTTTATCTCCCGGTTTCTCGCTGACTCGTCTGTCCATTCTTGGTCGTGGGGTACACCAGGCAATTTTTTGTTTGTTTTATGCAAGGCCACGCTTTTTTTTTTGCATCAGCGAGGAGTTTTTAGATAAATACTTCAAGATGGCAATTTCTTCACCATGTCCGCGGCAGTAGGTTCTAATTTATATAATAAAAAAGTAACTGCAGCGGCCTAAACAGTTGACGTTAGCAAATAAAAAAATATTACACCATCTTCCCGAGGGGAACTATGGGGTGATGCGGAGCATCGCGGATCGTTATTAACGGTGTTATTAACGGTGTTAGTAACGTTGTTAGTAACGTTGTTAACTTGCGTGTTATTACGTTGTTAACTTGCGAATGGACGCCGCTTCTCGTTGCCGTAGTTCAGGGTCTGCCGCTCGCTTCAAGCGTTTGCGCTCAGCGTCGCGTGCCTTCGCTGCGCAGCTTTGTCTTCAGTGGACGTAGCGTGGCTGTTAGTTTGTGGGGTGGTGCTGACGCTTGCTTGCGCCAACCGACTAACTGACGGGACTGTTGCTTCCATCACACTTCACCGGAAGAACGGAGTGAAGTGGAGTCAACAGCGCTGAACTCGTGGTACAGCTTCTCGCTTGACTTTATTTTTAATTCCAATCTTTTCCTTCATTTTGCATTTCATTTTTCTTTTCTCCTTCTTCCGTCGCGTCGGTTCTCCCCGCACGAGCCCCCGATAGCTCTCTTCTTTTAGATTTAGCATAACTTTTCTTCTGCTTATATTTACATCATTTCCAAATTATCCTCCTTAGAATTGGCAAGCATAGCTTCTCTTTGCTTAATTAATTTATTCCCTTCTTGACTGATTTCTTTTGGCCGGCCGGATTTGGGCTGCGGCGGACGCGAGCGGCCGAGAAACGCTAGCAGACGACAGCCGCAGAGTTGCGGGAAAGCCCACCCCACTGGAAAGCCCTGGCGTGGCGCTGCGACCCGCGCGCCCAAAACTATCCTCCTTTCACTCCTCCGGGGGAACGCGCGCTACCGCTGCTTATATTCACACTTGAAGGAGAGGAGACTAGAGGAGGAGAGTTGCGCATGCGCGCGCAGTGTGAGTACGAAGCGAACGCACGCGAAGTGCACGCAGCTGGTAGAGAGAGCGAGCGGAGAGAGTAACGCGCAGCTGTTGGAGAGAGGGAAGGAGGAGAGTTGCGCGTGCGTAGTGCGGGTGCGGACTACGACGCCGCGGGACATAGACCCGAGCAAGAGATGCTCCGCATCTAAAAGTAGCAGTGTAACAGTTACAAGTTACCAGTATTAAATAGTAAGGCGTTACAGGTAAAAGTTACCAAAAAAGCAACTAGTTACCGATAACGCGTTAGCTAGTAACTGGCGACCGCCCAGGACTGGGAGGCGGCCTGTCGCATGTCTCGCGCCGCCGCAGCGCTGCGATCGCGAATTGAGCTAAGAGGTAGTGCGTCGTCTGCTAGCTGGCAGCATTATGCTCACGAACTAGATATTTAATTGCAGCGCCGTTGCACCTAATTTACCGTGCAGCAGGCGGTGTTTCTTTGAAAGCAGTGCATTGGTTTTGTAGCTTCGGCCAGAAGGACTTCGTTTGCCCGCTCAATTTGACAGCCGCAAAACGTAGGGTCGCGTGAGGACTGCGCAGCTCGGAACAAGTGACCGTAATCGCCCGCAATTTTTCTTTTCATTACCTTTTTTCAGGATTGTTCTGTTTTGGTTCCAACACTGTTTAACATGTTGTCTTGTCTGATGTAATAACTAAAATATCTATCCGAAGTCCTTTGCTGCTTGAAACGTCGGTAACAGTTTCATAGGTTTTTTTTAATTTTTTTTCGCGGTTTTATAGCGTAGGGGGCAGAGATAAAGCTGTGATGCCTGAGAAAGCCTCTAACCCCATACAAACATTAAGGTCCATGTATGCAAAAATAACATACTTCAAGATTGCCATTGTTGCCGAAATTAAGTAATTAAACATAAGCCTTTATTTAAATATGTACATATCGCACATGAATGTGGGACAACATGGTTACGAACCTAGTTATCTACACAAGCTTTGGCTTCTTTATCGTTCTCTTTGTGTCCTGACTGGTGCTGTCGTTCTCTTTGGCACTTTGCTTGTGCAACGAAGTGCATACGAGTTACCGAGTGAAAATAAATTAATTCAGCTGTAAATTGATCGCTAGCGCTGTGGGCACCCAACTCCTGTTCTGTGCCTTTGTTTGATTGAAGGACTCTAAGACTTGCCAAAACTAATTCCCAAATTCCTACGTCTTGCTTGCTTCCTAGACGGCGTTGGGATACTTACACAGGCAACCGGGTTTCCTTGATGGATATACTATGCTGCCAGTGACATACTCGGGCCCAATAATGGGCATTGCCCCAGAGGGCGGGTAAAGGAGTTCGGCTTCGCTTTTTGCAGCGTTCGCACCACGAAGTTTTGCTGACCCTCACAGTTCGGAAGAGAGCCAAGAGAGCAGAGCAGGCCGTCACGCCGCCGGTACCGTTCAAACTTCCCGTGACGTGCGCCGCTCAACCGTCGACCGCAGCAGCGCCCTCTCTGCGCCAAAGAATAGGGGAGCTTTAGTAAACCGTGTTTCTCCCCACTAAGCCTCTCCGCTACACGGAACTCTACAGCCAAGGCCAACGGCACGCAGGCGGAGTGGCGGTTTCTTCCTTGCGGAGGGTTACCGGAGGGGCAAACACGGTCTACTAAAACTCCTTAATAGATTGCGCCCGGAACGGGAGGGCAAGCTCCGGAACTGAATCGTATCTCATCGACCAACGCACCAGAAAGTTTTACGGTATCGTTTTTGCTCATCCGATACGGTACGCGATGGCCCCTCGGGTACGCATGCTCTACACCCAGAAGACTGCCATATGTGTGCCGTGCATACCGATAGGGCCAATCGTACCGTGGCATAAGGATGTGCACAAACGGTTCTCTAAACTCCTCCTGTTCGTAAAACAAGTCGAGTTTGCCCACACGTGGTGTGGGCACTGCGCAGAAACCAGGTTCGCCCGAGGCGACGCATCTGCGCATGCGCAGTGCCGACAGCAGCGCCACCACAGAGGCGGGACGTCAGGGAGTTGAGCTGCTTCATAAACGTATGGATTGCACTGCACCGCTTCACTTGTCCGACCGCAGCCCGACGCCACGATTGGCAGGAACCAATCAAGCAACTATCATCACGCTCGTCACTTTTGCGCGTTTGACATCAACGACTAAACTAATCGAGAACGGCTCATCAGAGCCACATATGAGATTATTTGTAGTAGTAGTAGCAGTAGTATTATTATTAAACGCACCGCGATCTCGCGTTGTTTTATGTGAGTGATTGGTTTACCCGGTAATCGGAACTTTCCAGTTTGTGGAATAAACGAAGAAAGGTGAGGGACGCGGTCAAATGGATTGTTGCAGTTATTTATTTCGCTCCAATATAAGCGATAGTAGACTAATAAAGACAATACTATATGTTTGTATTCGAAACTATTAAATTTCGTAACTCCACTTCGTTTACTACTTTTTTTTCAATTGAATTTTTTTCCTCCGAAGTTTGAACGGAACTTAGCTATGTGATTTTTTTTTCTCAAAATAGTTACACGTGAACATTTATCGTACTGGCTTAGGACAATGAACATGGCAAGGCTTTGTACTCTATACAAAACATTAAAAAAGGCCCGCAGGGTGTGCAAGATAACAGGCCGGTTATTTGCCATTTCATGTTTTTTTTTAATTATTCGACATATTTTAAGGGTTTTGTCGAACAGAACTTTCATCAAAATGTCGTGCACTTAACACACCACGTGCAGTCAGATGATAAAGTAATTACAATGTATTCTATTTTAGCCTTATTTCATATCAGCTCATTGTTCAAGCAATACTGAGGCTCAATTTTTTTTCCTTACGAATAAATTGGTTTAGGTTACAATACACCGTCCATACACTTCACCAATATTTTATTCCACTTAGGTCAGCCGGCAGCTGCCTTTAGCCCTTCTCATACTTTAAATCTTTCTAAACATGACACTATTCATCGGCATAGAATCTCACATGGGAGGTTAACTTGACATGGAAAAGTTTTTACAAATATCAAGAACAACAACGGCCCCAGTACCGTGTATTGTTGTGCGACAGAGGTAACCTTAAAAGTAAGTGAGATGATTCAACATTTATAATAATATTGTGTATTTTACATTTGTACAAATGGAGGGAAAATATAAAAAAAGCTCGAAAAAAGTTTTAGAAATTAAGCTTGACGAATCTTCCGACCCATAGGCAGGTGGTGAGCCAACAAATTGAACGCTGGAAGAACACAAAAACAAGCGCAAAAAATATTAAGTTTTACAGTAATTGAAGTAACAGGGCAAAATCACCGCTGGAACCATACCAACAGCAAGAAAGGTTCATTTATAATAAAACGACACATTTCTGACGCTAAAACAAATATGACTGAATTTAATTTTGGATGGTAGGAGGCCCGTATTAAAACTCTGGAATTTATAAAGTAAATGTGAATGGTCATGGCTTAAAAAAGCGCAGGTGGCCATGAAAAAAATCAGCAGAACCCATCCTTTGCGGAATGGTTGTCTACGTTAATGCGAATAGCGGAACATGTGCACGTTGCCCAAAAAAGTAACAAGCTGCCGTTACTCATTACTCGCTCAAAAAAGGAACCAAATACGTTACTCAATGTTCCCACGATTTTCGCGCGAACGCGTGAGTCACACTCAAAAGCTGCTGAGTTACTTTTCAACGCTACTTGAAGACTAAATACACAACTGTTTTTGTTTCATGGTTTATTGTTTTCTTTTTAGTAGTCGCTGCCCTTAAGCAGCGGCTGCCCGTCGAAGTGTTGCATCGGTTATGTTTGCCGCTTCCTTGAAAAATACATTTCCGGTGGCCGCTGAAGTGTCGTTCTGCTGACGCGCCTCGAAGGAACGGCGGTGTTGCTGCTTCCCAGCAAGAGCTGGTGAATCTTTCGGAACTGCCGCCTTCATTGAGGACAGCGGGTAAGGGGTTATGTGCCTTCCCGCGTTTGCAACCTCCGGGGTTACATTCGGTCCGGACCCGTGGTTCTGGAAAGTTCAAATTAACGAACCTGATTGCAACTTCCGCTAGGTGAAGGACATTTCTCGGCTGTGAGAGTTCAGTACAGCAACGTTTATCGCCGGACACGCCGAGTCGGACTGTTCGACTGGAAGTAGCTCAGCGATACATGTTGCTGGGCCATTGTCACACCGTTTAGTTGTGTCTTCAGGTTTTCCACCTGCCTTTTGTACGCAACAGGCGCGATGCCCAGGCCAAGAATAAAAACAAGGCCGTCAAAGCGGTGTGCTGTACACGTTACTCCTCAAAAGTAACGAGATACCGGTACTCGTTCACCGTGGCCCAGAAGCAACTAAATGCCGTTGCCTCGTTCAGCGCTTTTCTCTGAAAAAGTAATCTGTAAATACGTTGCTCGTTGCCGAAAATAGTAACTTCAGGATACCAGTAACTCGTGGCTTGCGGCGAGTTACGCACGTAGTCTGGCGAATAGCATCAAACGGTGCCGGAGTTATATGCGCGTTCGTCAGGTGGCCGCGCCTCGGGCTACGCCGGCCCACTCTTGAGGCGATTCTACATTTGTTGGACGTCATTTGCCGCTGCGGCCCCTGCGATCTCCGCAGCCCAGCTTACGTGCGTTTGTGTCACTGGAAGGCGAGGCAAAGCACGCGCCACACGTACAAACACTCAAAAATGGTACCGACCAGGAATTTTCTGGCGTCTCAGCCAGTCTCAACCAACGCAGTAACTTCTAAACGGTTGTTTACATCTACTGACCGCAGGACACGCGCATGCGCGCTTAGTGCCTTCTGATGCGCGCGCGTAGCCCCATGCCTGGCAGGCTCATTCCGCTCTCCGGGAAGTTGAGCCACGGCCGCGCATCACCCTCTACCGAGCGGCGAGGAGAGTGGCTACAGCGGCCGCGCTCAGCCTCACGAGAGCGGAATGACATTCGTCGCATGGAATGCGCGCGCGCGCGCACCGGCAACTGTGACGGCGGCTAAGCGCGTCTATAGCAGCGGGGAATCGGTGGAGTGGGCTAAAGCGCACACCCAGCTCGACGCGCGTGGCGAAAGCTCGCGTTGCAGAAGCTCAGGGATCTTGATTTCGAGCCCCACACCTGCCGTTTCGATCTGGATGAGCACTCGTACCGGCGCGCGGTCGTGTATCACTACCGCGTGGTGCACGTTAAAGACCCCAGGCTAGCGGATTTGTACCGCACTGGCTAAATTGCTCATCCACTGCGAGTGACTCGTCGCAACTTTAAATGGCTGACCAACTGCACGCCTGTATAAATATCCCCACAACCCCCCAATTTATGGTAAAGATATAAACAATCGTTTAGAGTGCGTTGAATGACTGCCTTCATAGCTCTGTGGTTACGCGTCAGCCTGCTGATCAAAGGGTCAACGGTTCGAATCCCAGCCGGCGCCGGTCTTTTTTATTTATTTATCGACCCGCGGCGTAAGAGTTAGATAGCCAGATAGATAGATAGATAGATACACAGACGAAAAGTGCGTGAGTATCAAAGAATGCTATTCGCATTACAAGAAACACCGAAAAGGAAAAGGAACAACACAAAGACGCCTCGAAGAGTTGTCCTTTTTTTCAGCATCCTGTCTCGGTGCTTTAAGTGTTACCATTCACCAGATATACTCTGTTCACCCTTCAAGAGGAGCCTGCAAGCTCCGCCTTCAGCTGCGAGGTTTCTGCCCTTGCAAACACAAGTGTGAGCGCGCAGGCACGCGAAACCGAATCGCCGCTGAAGACGGCGAGCTCGGGCTGAAGGCAGAGGAGACTCAGCTTAAGGCTGAACGGACTATTGGCGACGTGAACGAACGAAAGCGTCGCTGTGGTCGGCCCATTACGATTGGCCGAATGCTGACTATGACGTCAGCAAAGGATGTCTCATCGACGGAAATAAGAGGAATGGAAGAACTTCAATTTTGATGGTGTTGGCAGTGTTGCTTTGAGAGCGCTATGATTTCAGGCTTCCACCATGCCCATTAAAAACACCATCGAACTTGTTGTTCACAAGGTAATGACGTCACGAAAGGTAACCGAATGAGGGCGCCACCGAAACATCTGGCCGCTAATAGCCGGCGCCATTACCCTCGTCTTAAGGGCCGCCCACACCTAGCCAGAAAACCGCGCGTGGCACGCCGATCGCGGCGAATGTCACGTGACAGCACAGGAGGCCTCGCGCACTCTTGAAGCATTCGAGCGGACGCATGATTTCACGCGCTCGACCGATTTTGCTGAACGCGTTTTCAACGCCGCGCGTTTCCGCTAATGTGGCACTGCAATGTGAATATGAGCGGCGGATGGCGTTTGCTTTCATTATTTTCTAACGTTTTTTACATCAGTCATCATATTTTTGCAATCCTCAAAGTGCCGGTTTACGAAACCGGCTTTGTGAGGTCGACCATTTATTTCAAATCTTTATATCTGCTCCACTTAAATTATTTCTTTTTTTTTAATTTCAAAACATTGTTGCTTCTGGCTAAGAGATGTGGATGATGTTCCCTTCTCATTGCAGAATTTGTGCACCGGAGGTTAGATGAGGCGCACCGCTGACAGCTGTGCTCTCGATGATTGCTGTGCCGAGGCTATACTGTACGTCCTGCAAGATATAATTAAAAAAAGGCAAGGGCATGCACCTGTACTCTTTTTATAGAGCATGCTGTTTGCCGAAAACCTGAATAAATATATAAGAGATTTTAACTTAAAGTACCGCTCATATCATGAAGTGAATTATTTGGGGACGTAAGGTAATGGCTAAAATGGGAAAGCAAAAAACGAGCGCAACATGGTAAGCACTCCGGAAGACTCATGCGTCTTTCATGTTTTGCTTCTTTTAGAATTGCAGTTAAGCAAATGTTGATATTCCTTGCCGAAAAACAAATGCTTGCCTTAGACTGACGACATGAAATTTCGATTGAACTTACCACGTTTAATTGTTTTTGTGATAGATATTTTTCTTATTTTCTCGTAAGACGAAGCTACAGGATGTTAGAAGGTTAGGAAGAAATTGTCAAATTTTGTTGGGTGAAACCTAATAAATCGATTACCAGTTCACACTGAATATTTCCCTATGTGTTCAAAATAAATGCAGATATATTGATGACAAATCAATGTCAATCGTACGCAACTTGGTATCAGGAGTTTAAAGTTTATTTACGAGTAAATCTCTGCAGTGGCTAGTAAGCAGAGCCTTCTTTTCATCTACTTTTTTATCTTCGTGCTTTGTAAAATAATATTATGCTGTCTACATTAGCGTGTATGAAGCAACTAGCTCTACAAAAGCAGATAATCATTTATTTTTCTATTTTTTATGAACGTCGGTACGCTAAGTTATACTCATAATTTCTGGTAGTATCGTATGTTATATTACCTTGGTAGATCAAACTTACTTTTTTGCTTAAGCGTAAAATATTTTATGTTCGCTAGTTGTTGCAAATCTGTTAACGTTACGAGCAACGCGTACATTTCGTATTTCAAGAAACATTTAGAAACATTTGCAATAACAAATGCGTCAATACCACTATAGAATTATATTTCCTTTCATATCGCCTTTAAAATAAATTCATTAGTGTATTTTGCAAATGTAATGTTATGGGCACTTTGCACAAGCTCCAGATTACAGCCGCCATTGCTGACCTTATCTTACCGAGATGCCGAGCCACTGAAACGGTTGTTGACGAGCCTCCACAAAGTCCAATTCTGAAGACAAGGACACAGTAGAATATAAACTGGCAATAACCTGGCCTGCTATGGTAATGATGAAGTAAAGTAAACGGAATAAGAGGAAACAAAAACTGACGGTCGGTTATGGAGGCGTCCACGTAGAGCCGCTGCAAAACGTCTACAGTGCAATCCACTTCTAACGATACCACATATAACGATGTACCGCTTATAACGATCTGTTTCTAAAGTTTCTACACCTGAAACAATCAGTTTCAAGTCCACATGCAACGATAAGCGCTATAACAATTGAAGTTTCGGGTTTTCTTATAATCGTTATAAGGGGATTGCCTGTATATGTAAAGAATACAAAAAAATCCAGTCAAACTGCAGTTGGCAAGCTGTGAAGTGTACAACGAGTTAGTCAATAGCTTACTTGCTGGCGGCTCGCTGCGCGTAACTTTTGAGCTATCTGTATGAATAATTTTCACCACTTTGTATCGTGCATATTTAATAAAGAGGGATGGAAAGCGTTTCCCTAGTGAAAAAAGTAATTTGTATAAGAAATTTCTCGTGTCCAGTAAACACATATGAATCATACAAGGTATATAAGAACATATGAGAAGCATATGAGAACTACATAAGAACTATTTAAGAACTATATAAGATATATAAGAACTCATATAGAGGTGCTATAAGAAACTTCTTATATGTTTCTTATATGGTGCTTTCGCGTACCCTTATATATCTTATGTAGTTCTTATATGGTTCTTATATAGTTCTTATATGTTCTTATATATCTTGTATAATTCATATGTGTGTTTATTGGACACGTGAAATTTCTCATACATATAAGAATTTTCACTAGGGTTGTAATAATGTTTTATTGTTTTAAAAATTGTGATGTTTCCGATCATGCTCCTAATAAATATTTAATAACGGTTCAATAAACATATGAGAACAAGCTAACACATTAACATAAATAATGGACATGATATGTTTATTGGAAAATATCACCCAGAAATGGTTCTTTTTTCTAATGGGGATTCGTGTATCAAAAATCATCAAAAGTTGAAACTACTTGATACCCTAATGAATTTCTGTCTTTTTATAGTAATTTTGAATTAATTCTTCTACAGGATGTGCCTTAGTCTGGCATTGCAAACGGCCGGATTCTCCGAGTCTAGTCAATTTCCGCCAAACATAATCTTCATGCTGGCGGATGATTTGGTTTGTAACATTTCAGTAATTCCTTTTCCTGGTATTTTCATTTCCCGATTTCCGACATTCTGAAAACACGCAAAGGCGTTAAGAACAGACGTAATAAAAGCTGGGATAAGTTTTCAGTTCTAACAGTTATTTGTGTCCCCTAGGCTAAAGTTTGTGCTGATTCTTCGTGTGTTGCGATGGGTGTTTCTGTCGCATGTCTACCGCAGCATTTTGTGTTTTTGTTGCGTGCTGAAAACGAAACAAGCTCCCTACCACGTGAAGAGTAGTTTATCTTAAAATTATCCTATAAAACCGTTCTCAAGGTGTTGTTACAATGGAACAAAGAAGTTTGTTCTGCTGGACACCCGTACTTTTTATTGCTTTCCGTCTCAAGGAGAGGGAGGGGGCACACAGAAAAACTGCAACAATGATCTTCGTGTATCGGGGACTTTAATATAGCGAGCATATTTCACTAAAGTAACCGCACACAAGTCAAAACGGAACACTTTCCTTTGGTGTTGATTCTTTAGAGAAGCAGATACAGCCGCTGAAAAGGTAAGATGCAGAGTAAGGACATTTCAGCCACCTCGGTGCTTCAAAATCGTTGACGACAGTTATCTCAAGCTTTATATGACATCGCAGGAGACCTTACCTTTTACGTCATTCAGATACGTTAAATCAGTCCGCGACAGCTTCCTGACTTGGTGTGGGAGCCTTAGCGTAAACAGCATTTTCGAGACGCAGCGGTCTCCAATAGTGCACCGGCTTTGCACTAAGCGGTGAAACCGCGGGCCGGTGGAGGAAACCCTGTAGGTACGGGATGGGGATACTCTACACTTTTAGAAATAGGGGGTGAATAGGGGCCCATTCATTGTCCCATATCTAACACCCCAAACTACATTTTGACGTCCAGCCCACCCACGTCAAGCTGGCGATTCCAACTTTTACGAGTGGCTTGACAGCTGTTGGACATAACGTACTAAATAGCTAATCTGCGTATCAAAGACTAGAGGGGAAAAAAACCGAGGTTTTGCAGCAGAGCCAAGAAAACCTTGTCTTACTGTAGCCTTTAATGCGTACATTAGCTATTTTAATAAGTTGTATCGGTCGACTATCAAGCCGCTCTTGGAAGTTGGAATCTCCAGCTCTACGTCAGTCGACTGAACGTCGAAATGTAGTTATGGGGTGTTAGATATGGGACAAGGGGTGTACCCCTATACACCCACTATTTCTTAGAGTGCTAAAGCCACACTCACACTGGTCGTACATTGTTCGAAAGACATGGTGCTCCCTTCAGACAGGATGACAGAAGCTGCTGCGTAGACGACTCAAGTTTGTTCAAAGCATGTTCTATTTATACGTATGCATGTATCAAACATGTCTGTATAGGGTTCTTGAGTTGCCAACGTGACAGGACTGTAATGGAAGGAAGAAACACGCCTAAGACGGTAAAGAGCTTTAGGGAACCGTTTTTGCACGTCCGATACGGTACGATAGGCCCTAAGGTACACTCTAGAAAAAGAGTGTACTGGGTACAACCACATAGGGTGTAAGTGCTGCCACATATACTACACCCATAAAGGTGAACAAGTACACCCCTAGCCGGGGTGCATAGATATACCCTTTTTAAGGTTGCATATGTGCACCCTTTTATACACCTACAGCATTCGGGGGCTCACAGATACACCCTATATTGGGGTATGTCAGTACTCCTTTCTTATACCCTCACTGTCTCTTCGGTGTGCAGGTACACCGCAATTGAAGGTGTACAAGCATTCCCTTCTCTACACTCACCCAATATCTTGGGAGTCAAAATACACCCACCAACAGGGTTTACTATTACACAGTTTATTCACCCACCCCGCTCATAGGGAACATGAATACACCTCATTCAATAGTTTAACATTACACCTCTTTTTACACCCACCTCAAGGAAACCTGCAAAAAATTGCATTCGCCCAGGTGATTGAAAAAGGCAGGTAAGCAGACACAAGGGATTGTTTTCAAATCTCTCAGCAGTTTATTACACAGCCTATTCCGTGAAAAAGTACAAATTTGCAGGCAATCCGGGATATGTGAAGAGGTACAGCGACGTTGTTACACAAGTGAGAAGACTACTGAGCAAACAAGAACCGGGGTGATTCGTATGTAGTATCTATTATCCCAGCAGCCGGCAGAATTATTTTCCCGAAATACTACCGGCAGTCGCCACTCATTGATGGTGCAATCATTTCATCGAACGACGTTTCGTTGACACGCGATGTTTCATAGACACCTCAAATTAGCTTTTCTCTATTGGCTTCTCTTTTATTTTCTTGTAATGAACCGCCGCAGACTGTATCCACGAGGTGACGTGTACAAGTGGCAAAGGTGGGTTAGCATATTTGTAATGGAATACATGTCGCAACGATGCGGCGTGAACGGGTGGGCTGGGTTGATGAGCACGCGCCTCAGAGATACACGCGCGACGAGATGTCCCTACAGCGTGCATTTCGCGTAACGAGTGACGATGAAATGTAAGGGTTGACGAAACGTGTCTACTGGACGTGTAGCCATGAAAAGGTGTCCATGAAACGTGTTTTCGCAAAACGCCGGGAGAATAAGAAAGTCAGTATTCTACCTGTAGTTATCAAAGAATTTTAGACAGCAAATGGCAGGCGATTGCCGGTGTAATTTCGGGAAAACTATAGACCGATCTCACCAGGCGTTCGGCGCATGCGTGACGCCGCCATAACTTAAGTTCACTGGAGGAAAACGGCAGTGCACGACGGGATTCGTGCCGTCTCGTGCTCTGCACGCGCAGAGCTCCAGCGAGGTTGCCGCACGTGCAGAAAGACTAAAGTTCCCTCGATGCATTGCGGCAGCGGTGGCGTAGTCAAACTGGCTGGTGAGATCGGTCTATTCTCCCGCGGTGGCGAGGAAATAGGCATTACCTAATTCTAAAAGTAATCTGAAACGGAACGGTCAACTGCTGCAAAGGATGTAGGGTGCAGCGCACATCCGATGAAGATATCGGACATCACAGATGTAATCTGAGATATATGTCGACACGGGCACTGCATAACAACCACACACAAGCACAAAAACGAGAAGAAAGAGGTCAGTGAAGATTCAAAACGATGTGGCAGAAGCATTCATTTGCTGTACCGAACACTAAACGCATCACAAAAATTTCTTGGGCTTTTTTTTTAAGAAATCGCCTTTTGCCAATACACGCGCAGGACTTTTTAAACACTGGTACCCTATGGTACACTCGAATACAGCATCCCGCTTGTCGCAGCACAACACACGAGATACTAGTCAAAGAAGCAGGCATTCCGGGATTGGAAAAAGCTACTACGTCATCCGTGAAACCTTCACCACGTGATCACGCTCCTGCCGTTATTCGTGCCCAGAGAGCGTAGCCGAGTGATAAAAGAGTTTCCGGTTTATTGGGCCGGCGACTGCGCGCTTCTTCGACGCTTTCAGCTTAGGGAGAAATAGAAAAGAAGGAAGCAACAGGAAAGCAGCAGCTCCTTCAAGGCCAAAAGGGGGTATGCTCGCAAAAGTTTATCTTCAGGGGCATCCCAACAATAAATAAAACGACAGGATTTGTCACTTGTATCCTCTTGAAAGTTCAACTCAAAGTTGATAGTGCAGTGGATGCTATCCGTGGCCTTCGCCTTCAGGTAGGTACCTTGCTCTGCCTTATCTCTAGCTTGGAGACTGTAATCACGTGATCCTACCCGAAGATCTGATTGGCCTAAAACCAAGACATAGTGTACCCTCTGCTGTCAATACCGAGTGTACAGGACAGCTTCATCTTCCAAAGAAACTGCTCAGCCCAAAAGTGACCCCCGAAACGGGAAGTTTGAAGATCCTTTGTTTTACGCCGTATAGCCCACATCATAATACAAAATGAAGAATTATTTGCGACGACGTTGACCGCGACCACGTTGACTGACCGCGTTCGCTCTGGAAAAATTTGAGCTTGAGACTCTCGTGCCGCGCTAGCTTGAGGACGCTGCTGTATCGTGGAGAATCCTTTTGCCGTGCGAACGCGAACGCGTACCCTCCACGTGATGCTGCGCGGGCGGTTGCCTGTTAGCAACCTCTTTGCTGCCAGTTGGCGGTCTACGAGCGCCGGCAGTTTATCGTCGCGCGACCCAACCGTCTAAAGCTCACTCTAGTACCCCGAGCATCACTGGCGTCAATCACCAAGATAGCGTCAATAGCGTCACAGCGCTGCCCGCCACCCGCCAAGAACCCCTTTGCTATAACGACCAAACCAGCGCTCTGCACATCTAAGTCGCCATGTTAATTTCCTTTTCTTTTACGTGGTGTTTCGATTTTG
Organism: Ixodes ricinus; assembly: GCA_037355805.1. Classification (NCBI taxonomy): domain Eukaryota; kingdom Metazoa; phylum Arthropoda; class Arachnida; order Ixodida; family Ixodidae; genus Ixodes; species Ixodes ricinus. Next base: position 38,447 of record JAZHYW010015074.1, read on the forward strand.
AACGTTTCTGTTTTAACCGAAACCATTAGCTTTTGTTGGCACAGAAATAATTGTCCTAGAACATATTTAAAACATTACTAAGACAAGGGTAATTTTAACCAATATATAAGAGCCCTCATATTAAGGTTTCTCCAAAGCACAAAGCCCGAAAGATCTAAGCTCATCCGATCCAAGGACAAGCTGATCGGGGCGCGTGGCTAGCGTGGCGGTGTACCAAACTGGGTGCTCTGATACACCTGGAGGTTTCTAAGGTAGAGAAGGATGCGCATGGTCGGTGTAAAAGTACACTGCCTGGGTAACGGAGGTGCATCTTGTAGGAAAGGTGTGCATGTGTGCCCAATGTACCCGACTACACCCTCTTTTTCTTAAAGTGTACGAACTGCGCGCATGCGGGTCTTCTGCGGTAGCGCACGCGCAGTGCGTACCGGAGGGCCAATCGTACCGTATCGAACGTGCAAAAACGCTTCCCTAAAGCTCCCTAGTGTATAAAGACTGTCTTCTGCATTACATGTGAGCAATTTGACCGCGGCTCGAACATTTTCCTAAACTGGGGTTTCTTTTTATACACGTTTCACACGTATATTATCACCGCAGGAAACGCCCTGCGTTCGCTGAAGATAGAGCTCGTCCGCATAACGGCAGGCGGCAGAAAACGGCCTGTCACTGCGCCACCCACAGAGCCTCAAAGCTTGCAATAATGGCAACCGTACGATCAAAGATACCTTGGCAGCTGCCATTCACAAAGATAGTGTATCGTCCGTTATCTTCTCTTAAAGGGGCCTTATTGTCGCGGGAGGGTCTTCGTTGCCTGATGCGAGGCCACTGTTCTACTACAGGGCTGGGCGGACGTCAGCTTTCGTGGCGATCCGCAGATACCGACTCCGAACCTGGACGTCCTCGCCTCGCAGGGATCATCCTCGACAACTACTACGTGCTGCACCTTTGCACTCCGTCCAGGGGGGCTCTGATGTCGGGTCTATACCCCATTCACACAGGTCTGAGATAGCGTTGGCCTGCAACACGCTTTCCGAGAATCGCGTTTTATGGTAGACCCTTTTCAAAAGAGCGCTCTATCTAGTGGCTGCTGCGCCGATTATCCTTAGCCGCCATTGTTTGGGCACGTACACTCTGAGTATGAATAGGATACGAGTGTGACGTCAGTGTTCGACGAGGGCTCGAATCCCAACACACACTTCGTGCCAAAAATGGCGGCCAACAATGTTGCTTGACGGACTTTTGATAAGGGTCGGGATCACGTTTTCCATTGAAGTATAGGGAATGCGTGCTGTACCGGAGTTCAAGGTCGTCTGCTTCTTTTGCAAGGTGTGTGGTGACGTCAGGATGACGAGCCATGATTGCCTCTGATTGAAGTATAGTGGGTAGACCGCAATGCTGGCTGCCTTGAGGTCTACCCACTATCTTTCAGCTCAGAGCCCAACAGACCTCGGCGTCTTTCTGACGTCACCACAACACCTGCAATAGAAGCAGACGAATTTGCGCTCCGCATTGATACCTTTAATGAGCACGTAAGGAGTGATGAACGTTGACCGCTTTAACGCGCTTGCAGAACTACGAGTTATTGGCAGGTGAGTTTGTGAGAACAGTGCTCTGCGTGGACGGTTATTCATTTATCCAGAACAACTATCGAACTGGTGTATGGTGCCGGGGGGTGCATTCGTATACTCCGACACCATAAAAGAACCCGCTAAGGATCGCTCTACGGTGGACTACAGTCAAAGCCACGGGAAAGCAGGTTTCATCACAGCCCTGTTATTCTCCGGCTTGTGTTTTAGAAAGGCGCAATGATGTGCTGTTCAAAGCAGTACGTAACGTGGTAGCGTACTGGCTCGCGATGAAATCTAAGGCCCGAAAGCTATGGAGATAGTCCACTGCAGGTGAAACCAGTTCTAGCTGCTTCGTATCCGCACATTGCTATCTCTTAACATGATTTGTTTTCGCGTATTGATAGCTCCAGCTAGTGTAAACCGGTGACGTTGCTTCGTCTACGCTGTTATTAGGAATTGTTAAGCACCAACCACATGAGGCGTATTTCATGGGCATTAGCAGCTTCGACGCCTCCCAGCGTCGGATAGCGTATCTCGAGGTCATACACAACAATGCAAGGCGGTAGGAGGCGTCAATGTCTGCCTCAATCAGACCTCGGCGTCGTGGCGGAAGTGGCTTGCCGGGCAACTACCAATTAAAGTCGCCAGGGGACGGAAGTGAGACCGGTCGTGCCACCCGCGCTCCCTCTGGAACATCCGGGTCAGTCTCCGGGCAGATGCGTGCAGACGCGTGCAGCAAGATCTACGACAGTCCCGGGATAGACAAGTAATTATCTTTAACGCAAATAGAAAGGAAATGTGTCTACACTCTAAATAAATATCTCTGTGCAGCACTAATACACTGTACACAGGTTTGTCGCCGGTTGTCCGAGGATTTAGGCCTAGTCAATATGGCGACACTGCTCAGCGCCCGATCGCCGCGGGTTGACTCGCGTTCCCACGGGGCTGGTCAACCTTTCTCTAGTCAGTTGCCTTTGACGCGGAGGGACGCTGACGCCGTCAAAACGCGCGGAAAACGTGTCCATGCGGTAGGGCATTTAGTGAGTTCTTTTGACGCGAACGACTTGTTGCCGAACGATTCAGCGACGCCACTGCACACTAAACATCGTTACACCCTTAAGGGTGGAAATGGCTTTTCCAATAACTAACACCCATATTGGTGTAGCAAGACGCCGTAAATAAAAGGCGTTATTCTGAACGCCTCTGAACTGAGGTGTGATTCAATCCTTTTATTAGGGTGTTATGACTGATATACGCACTGCAAATTGGGTGTACAACTGCCAAAAAAGAAGTAAAGAAGACGCAATGAGCAACGCTCATACAATACACCATTGCAATATCTAGAAGTGATAAGTTGAACGTGCGATCTCCTCAGCCCAGCTTGCGCATAGACCATTTGCTATGTTACCCAGCATCAACGATAATGCAGGGATTGGTGTTCTACGCGCCGCACGTGCTGGCTCTCAGCAGTAGTAAATTTTCTAAAGCAAATACCTAAAACAAATGGCATCTTGCACGCGCGTTCGTCAATGCTTTCTTTTGGTTATTTACTTCGAATCTTTTATACGAGGAAAGGCGTGCGCGTGTGGCGCGTGAACACCAATCCCTGCATTCTCCTTGATGCTTGGGTAAGACAGCAAATGGTGGATTATCGTCAGCTTCAGAAAGCGAGCAAATCACGCGCTCTACGCATGAGCGCTGAACATTTAATCGACCAGGAGCCCTTTTTCTGAAAGGTATAGCGAGGGTAGCTAGAGCGACATGCGGTTAATGTCGCTGACAAAACTAATAAAGTTCCGAAAGCCGTGAAAGAAAGGTGGGCTACTTTTAACAAGAATATATTTTGAGAAAACAGTCTTTCCCAAGTAGGAGAAGTATGAGGGATATTCACTGGACGCCGTATTTGAGGGCGCTGTTTAGAGCGCATGCTTAGAACGATCTCACTTTAACAGGCTGATGAGACCGGTAATCTTGATTGTGCGGAATGGACGTTGCAAAAAAATCAGCAGAACCCATCCTTTGGGAATGATTATCTACGTTAATGCGAATAGCATCAAACGGTGCGGAGTTATGCGCGTTCGTCAGGTGGCCGGCACACTCCTAGATACGCCAGCCCACTCTTGAGGCGATTCTAAATTTGTTGACACTTTCACAGCCCTGCGCACGATCTCCGCAGCCCAGCACGTGCGTTTGTGTCACTTAGGAAGGCGAGCAAAGCACGCGCCATACGCACAAACACTCAAAATGGTACCGACCAGACTTTCTGGCGTCTCAGCTAGTCTCAACCAACGGTACTCATAAACGGTTGTTTATATCTTTACCATAGGACGCGCTTTACAGCGCTGTCACAGCTACGGTGCGCGCGCGTTCCATGCACGAGGGCTCATTCCGCTCTCGTGAGGCTGAGCACGGCCGCTACATCACCCTCTCCCGAGCGCGGGAGAGGGGGTGAGGGCGGTGACAGCGTCTAGTGGGTTGATCTAGGGACAATCCCGCTGGCTTCCCCGACATTCTGTTCGGCTTGAACCATTGCCGACTTTGAAAAACTCGCATGCGAATCCCCATCGCTCTCCAAAACGAAAAAGCGGGTGCCTTGAGAGATATTTGTTTTTGCGACAGAGAACTCGGTTGTTTCTATTTAGTTTGGTCGCCTTTGTATGCAGCTGCTTGCACACGTGTTTAAGCACATGTTGGTTCTTTTCGTCTTTTGACTTACAATATGCATGTAAAATTCATGTCCGAAATGAACTTCCAATAACGTTTGAAAGTGCATTTTCGGTCTAGGCTTCACACTTATTAGGGTTTCTAAAGGGTTAAAGCGCTAATAGGTCTGAAGTTTGAAGGGCTGACGGGGGTTGAAAAGGAAAAGGGATTTGAAGAGCTAAGGGGTTTGATGGGCTGAGAGAGCCTCATAACACATCAGGGCTGAAGAGGTTTTTTTTTTCAATAGGGGCTAATCTTTCTTTGCTTCTTTGTACGTCTTTTTCGGGCTAAAAGTAAGCAGATTCCGTCATTCCTAATATTTTTTCAACGTTTGTTTGGAGACTGTCACGAAATGGAACTACCTCGCCGGTGTAGCCGATTCAGAGAGGACCCATTCGACACTCCGTCGAAAACGGTAGAGGGTACGGTATGTTAGGTCGCGACCTTCTTTCAAGATGGTGTCAGCGCGACCAGTTCGATACTTTACAGGAATCGGCTAGATAAAAAAGGTATCGGCACAACCTTTCCGATTTGATGTCAATATCGGCACAATACTTTGTGCTGCCTGAGTTGTATATTTCCACGTCTTCCTTGATTTTTTTGCGAGCGGAGACACTTTTTAAAATTAAAGTTTAACTGATAGAACAGATGCATGCGCGACACGGAACTTTCGGCTAGTGTCGGACGGAGGCTCGATTGGAGGTTCAAGAATTAGTCTACACTGCCTAATCATACGCGACTCCACGTGGGAATTAATCACGCTCGATGTTTGTTCCACCGCACATAAGCCAATGTTTCACCAAAGCGATCAACATGAACGGCCATGAAATCATGAGTGTATTCGGCTACGTCACCATTACGCCCCTTTAACACCGTGTGAATGAAGGGCGTAAAATTCGCTGCAGACACCCTTTTCACACGGTTTCAGACATCATAGCTACAAGGGAGGAGTAGAAAAGGCGTGTAATGGGAATAAATCATCAGCACACCCTTCTTACATCCTCGGATATTCAGAAACCCGTGTTAAACAGGTGTAAGGAGGCTGTGCTTCCTAACTTGCACATTTTTTATACCATTTTTACGCGATTATGTGTTTTATCATGTTTAGAGTGGCACATTTGCGCGCGGATATAGGGCGTAAACTCAGAAATAGTTTGACCTAATCGTTGCAATTTTCGGCACAACTGAACGAAGAGACTCAAACCCTTTCAATATGGCGGATGAAGGAGAAGCTTGGACAGGCGCTACAACCCCCACCCCAGGGTAGTTCAAATAGGCAGCTGTGGTTATGTTTAGGAGGGAAAGTTAATCTACGTAAGACTGGCCGACGCCACTGCACATGCTGTATAGTCCATAAAAATGAAAAAGGTTATCCATCTTGCCATTTGTTTGCACACCTCAGATTGGCGGGCATTGAGTCCGCCATCGCTGGGTCGAGATTGTAGGCGGTGCATTTACAGAAATGCAAAGAACTGTAAAATATTGTTTTATAGGTCACTACTTATAGTTTGTCGTTGTTGTTGTAGGCTTGCTCCATGTATACAAGAGACCACTGCCGGTAGCCATCGTGTACGAACTGAAACTAACATAAGGTGCTCCTCTTCGAGAGCTCTGAAATCAACCGTCGACACAACCAAACATCCACTTCGAGAACCATATATGCATATGTCTGGATGTGAGTATGATAACATATGGACTTGCGAGCTCGATAGGGTTATTTGCATGCGCAGTCGTGTTTGTATTTTAAGGCAGTGTAGTTTTAAATTATGTAAGATGAACGCGTGGTGAATAAACCGCTGTCGTGTCAGCCGCGACATCCAGACTCAGTTCTTTCACAGTTAGTTAGCGGGGGAGTCGGCGAATTCCTGGCAGTTGCACTCGTTCCTTTCACTTAGAAATGAAACCACAGCGACTTTTTTGAATCTTGCACCGTTCGCTCGAAGTCCTCCTGTTCAACCATTTCGTCGTTTACCCTGAGACTGGGGGTTTTTCTGTTACTTTTGCTCTCCTAAAAAAACCCAGTCTCAGGGTAAACGACGAAATGGTTGACTTCCACCAGCTAGCCTGTACTATGACTCTTTTTTCCTCCTGCTCTATTGGCTTCGTTGAAAGAGTTTGAGTCTTTCAAGTTCACGCTAGTCGGGTGCAGCAAAATCATAACAATTTTAACGTATTCTTCCCACGCTCCTTCGGAAAAAAATTGATCACCTCAAATGACCCATTAAATCTTAATTGTCTGAGAAGTCCCGAATAATTCTCGCGCACATGTGCAGTGACGTCGACCAATCGTTCGGGGACGAACCATTTGAGTTAAAATGATTCACTAAAACTTCATATTATGTCGTTTTTCATGTCATCCTATAAACCGACACCCTGTTTACAAGCGAGTCAGCGTTTGCCAACTCCAGGTGTGGCCACTACGCGTGCGACGAAAGCATATTTACGCGATGTGATTTACGTGATGTGACGTGATGTGTTGTAAATACGGCGCATGGCCCATATTGGTAACAGCGCCACCGCAGCTTCGTGACGTCAGGGTCGTGTGCTACACTATAATGTGTCTGAAAAAGCGACGAAAAATAAAACAACCCGACGTATACAGGCCTTGTAGTATGAAGCACAGCATTTCAAATTATGAGCAATATTTTGCTTTAGACGATATAATACTGCGTACACTTCCCGAATACAAAGGTACGGAAATGTTTGGGCTATCGTCACGTCCGCTAGAGGAGCCTGTCGGCGGTTTGTGGGAAGCAGACCCCAGTCGTAACCAGATCCCTTGTATTCCTGGCGCGTAGAGTGACCACAATTTCTATGTAAAAACATCCTGTCTCATTGGAACATTCTGATGGCGCCTAAAATATATGGCATTTATAGCTGCTCCGTGACGTCATGGACTCACTTAGGCTTACATCACGTGACAATCAAAAAGCACAAAGTCGGGTGACGTTACGGTGTCATGTAACGTCACTGTGTCACGTGACGTCATGCGACCATCAGGAAAGGACGTGGCCGCGTGAGATCCACGTGACATCACAGGGTTGCTTGACATCACATCGTCATGTGACGTCACGGTGTCAAGTGACGGCACGATGTTACATGACGTACCAATGTCATTGGACGCCAGGGTGCCACGGGACATTATGTCGCATTTTCTCCATGGTGACACGTGACGACCGTCACGCGTATGATGGCCTTCACCTGATCCCATGAATTTATCAAGGCTACATCTGAGCTGCGGGCACGAAATCGCTAACTGAGCCGCCTTATAAACGCAAGGTATTTAGAACGTCGTCAGCGCAGTCGTCGTCACCCAACCTTTTCTAAAGCTGTGGGGTTTTCACCATCGGGAATAATCAGCATATTTGCTTGTCTATGTCTCTCTATTAGGTTTACAACATTCCGTCCAATTACCGGGAGAGCCGTATGGGTTGCCGATAGACTTAACCATCATGCCTGAGCATATGAAGAACCTGGGATATGCCACACACATGATCGGAAAGGTAAAGTTGTTGAGAACGCCACCTTTGTCTTCCACTAATCATTCCTTATTTGCTTACAGTGGAATTTGGGTTACTACAAAGAAAGCTACACGCCGACCCGAAGAGGTTTCGATTCGTTTTACGGCTTCCTCAACGGTGGAGAAGACTACTATGACCACACAATATTCTATGTGAGCACGTGCTTCAGAACGATGGCGCAGTTGGTCAAGGTACTATGCGCGCTATACAGGGCCGGATTAAGAAATATACAGGCCATAAGTTAATTAGCGTCTTGCCCCCCCCCCTCCTCCTGCTACACAGCTGGAATTATTGGTTATTCTAAGAAATCACCAATATCATTTGCGGGGCTAGTTAGTTGAACATCTATTAACAAGCGCAAATGACTGAGAAGAGAAGAAGGGACTTCTTCGTTTTCACCTCCAACTTGTCTTTTTCTACATGCTTTATTAAGAGCTGGCCACTTAGCTGGGTCACTCTGGTCAATCACAGAGGTATACCTCATGCTAAAGTAACTGGATCTGGGAAAAGAGCGCCATTGCCTTGTCACCTGCTAGCTGGACACAAACAAATATCAACATGCAGACGACAAAACCTCCCAAAGTAATTTGCTCATCACTGTCGGTTGCCATGGTGAGCACCATTTGTACCCTTTCAAAGCTTCGAAGCTTCAAAAGGGTAGTCAAAACCAGTCGCACCAAGATCGGTATGGAGCATCATCGTACTGAAAGCGTTCCTCGGCCAATATGAGCCTCTTTGACAGTGTGCATTCAATAAACCTATCACTCATGCTTATCTCCCCAGATCTCTTACGATTATGTTTCGCTTCTGGCGTGTTTCAAAACAGTAAAAGTATTTTTAAATGTTCCTAAGCACCGACGCCGCCTGTGATGCTGTACATCTTCGGATGGTCATCACACGCAACGTCCGTGCTTGAAGTCATTAAAAATATTTTTACTGTCCTAAAACTACGCAGGAAGAGCAACATAATTGTAAGAGATCTGTGGAAATATCATGTGTGATATGTTTTGCAAACAGAGTGCCAAAGACGCGAATATTGGCCGAGGAACGCTTTCAGTACGATGATGCTTCATAGCGATCTTGAGTGCGACTGGTTTGACGAGCCTTTAGAAGCTTCATAGCTTTGAAAGGGTCCAAATGGCGATCGCCATGGCAACCGACAGTGATAAGCCAATCACGTTGAGAGGTTTTGTCGTTTGTATGTTGGTGATTGTTCGTGTCCGGCTAGCACGTAGGAAGGCAATGGCGCAACTTTCCTAGATTTGGTGACCTTACCTCAAGCTGCTGGTGAGTCTAACCCCAGTTTCCGTAAACTATAAAGGCAGCTGATTAGTCTTCTAAGGGCACACCCTGTGAGTGCGAGGATGGGTATGCGAACTCCGATGGAGCGAGTAAGGGGAAACTTGAATTGTTGTTTGCAGGCACCTCAACAAGTAAGCTTTAGCCGGACGGCTGTCCTCATTCAAGGCTCACTTCTGCTCTTTCCACGTGAGCTACGTTAAGGTTGAAAAAGAAGCTTGCCCAATCAGACGTAGACTGTATGGTATACATCACTGCGTTGTCCGTGTGTATGTGCACGCCTTCATCCCAGTATAACCAATCAGTGACCAGGGAATGAACACCTGCGTCGGTGTTTTCTTCTAAATAAACATGACGCTCCATAAATCACTACGACCTTGATAATATTTGCCCTTTGGGGAAGAGTGCGTAAAGACTCCTTAAGTCATCTAATTTTTTAATTAAAAACGAAATTATATGCGCAGTCTCCCGATCTTTTAACTATATCACGCGAACGCCAACGGGCCGGTAGATGGGCGCCTTATTCCGACGTGAAAGAGCAGGTCGGTGAGACTAGGCGCGTGTGGCAGAAGGCACACGCCTAACCTCGCTGACTCGCTGTTTCACGCCACGATAAGGTGCTGATCTACCAGCCGGTCGGCGTTCGCCATGTTGTTAAAAAATCTGGAGGCTGTACACTGCAAATGAGAACTACATGGGATTTCTCATGAATCAGGGCAGGTGTTTCTGTAGGGGGAGAAGGGGAATTGTTTGGTAAAACATCTGTTTCCAACTAGGAAACCTTCAATCAAAGGACCTCGCGTCAAAGGCAGCCTCTCAACGCCCGCCGAAAAACGAGACGGTCAGAGAATAATGCAAGGCCCGTCAAACAAGATACTTCAGAAATCGTCAGGCGACACAACTCCGCCATATGTCATGCGGCGGTCCATTTCCGTCCAGTTTATGTTTGCCGAGAAGTGGGGGGGGGGGGGGGTATAGATTGGTTCTTTTTGTCAAAGTTCGATTGTGTCCTTCACGGGGCCTTGAGCGCCAGGGATTGCATCCAGCAGCTTTCTCATCAGCCTTGTGAAGATAGCTGAGGTTGTCTTCAGTCCAAACGGCATGACCTTGAACGGGTAATAACCGCTTCCCGATGAGGATGCCGTCTTCTGCTTCGGAGGGCCCAGGAGAGCTCACGACACGAGTGCGCCGGCGGTAGAGCGCGCTACAGGAGAGCGCCTCAACACGAGGTCGCGTGTCATAGGAGTCCGCATCACGACAGCGCCGAACAGCTGAAGTCAGTAAGGTGCTTTTTCCCGTGGCAGAACGTACAACTATCGGATCCCCTTCTCTATTAACGCGCAGAGTAGCAGGTAGTTAGCAATACAGCG
>JAZHYW010015075.1:0-89385 GCA_037355805.1 Ixodes ricinus
GGATTCCACCCGAACGACCCGCGCCCCCGTCATGGTGAACGCCCTCGGGAGATCGCCGAGTACCTTCGACGACCTCAGTCCCCCGAGCCTGCGTCCCGCCGAGAGTTCCGGTCGCCTTCGCCACGACGTTCCGCTTCGCCGATGCACCGACCCCGACGTGAAAGCCTGTCGCCCCTCGCTCCACGCCGGGGAAACTAGGCGCGGCAACCCCTGGAGGTGGAGTTGCCGAAGACGACCGACGCCAAGATCCTCCACGAACGTCGGAGGGCCCCCACTCGAACGCTACCAGAGACCGAAACGACGCTCCTGCAACGGTGTCCAACAACGTAAACGTCGTCATCGACGGCCACGACGCATCAGCACTCGTGGACACCGGAGCAGACTACTCAGTCCTGAGTGGGAGGCTCTCCCGCCACCTTCGAAAAGTCATGACGCCGTGGGAGGGACCTCAAATACGAACCGCCGGAGGGCACCTCATCACACCAGTCGGGAGATGCACTGCTCGCGTCGAGATCAACGGTGAGACGTGTCCTGTGAAGTTCGTCGTTCTGCAAGACTGTTCGAGGGACGTTATTCTCGGAATGGACTTTCTTTGCGAGTATGGCGCCGTCATCGACCTCGGAGCAAACCGATTGACTCTGCGAAAACCTGCTTCACCACCGGAGGAACCCAAAGCGACGTCATCTGCGGTCCGAGTCCTCGCCAGTCACGTCAACTTACCGCCGCGGTCGAGTGTTTTCGTGCCCGTCGGGAGCACCGAAGCTTTCTGCGGCGAATTTCTACTCGAGGGAGCCTCCAGTTGCTTCTAGGAAGAGGAATAGGCGTCGCAAGAGGTGTAGCTGAACTTCAGGGTGGCCGCACTGTGGTCCTCGTGACGAACTTCCGAAACGAAGCGCAACACCTCACGAAAGGTGCAGCCGTTGGCCACGTCGAGGAACTCCGAAACTCCGCCGAAATCGCCGCCATTACTGACGAATCCTCGCCACCTCAGCAAGACAGCACGTCGCCAGCGCAGCTCGACATTGACCCTAAGCTTCCGGGCCCGAAACGACGTCAGCTGATGAATCTCCTCACCGAATACCGCGACTGCTTTGCGACGTCGTCGAAGGTGCGCCAAACCGCCGTTGCGAAGCACCGCATCGTTACCGAGGACGACGCGCGCCCTGTGCATCGATCTCCATACAGAGTCTCCGTTAAAGAAAGGCAGGTGATTCAGGAGCAAGTCCAAGAGATGCTGAACGACGACATAATCCAACCTTCAAGCAGTCCATGGGCCTCTCCAGTTGTACTGGTTAAGAAGAAGGACGGGACGCTTAGGTTCTGCGTGGACTACCGGCAGCTGAACGCAGTGACGAAGAAGGACGTCTATCCACTCCCCCGCATCGACGACACGTTAGACCGGCTGCGCCACTCTCGATACTTTTCATCGATGGACCTGAAGAGCGGCTACTGGCAGATCGAAGTCGACGAACGGGACCGAGAGAAGACAGCCTTCGTCACACCGGATGGACTGTACGAGTTCAAGGTGATGCCCTTCGGACTATGCACGGCGCCAGCAACTTTCCAGCGTGTCATGGACACCGTACTGGCAGGACTGAAGTGGCAGAGCTGTCTCGTCTACCTCGACGACGTCGTAGTGTTTTCCGGCGACTTCGACGAGCACTTGCGACGACTCCGAGCTGTTCTCCAAGCCATACGGACCGCCGGACTCACCCTCAAGCCGTCAAAGTGTCGGTTCGCCTATGACGAACTGAAGTTCCTAGGTCACGTGGTTAGTAACGCAGGCATTCGCCCAGACCCAGAGAAGACTCGCGCCGTCGCAGCATTTCCAGCACCAAGAGACAAGAAGGCCGTGCGAAGGTTTCTTGGACTATGTGCCTACTATCGGCGCTTCGTTCGGGATTTCGCAAGGATTTCCGCACCGCTCACAAACCTCACGAAGGACGCCGAGAAGTTCGAATGGGCCGAGGAGCAGCAACAGGCATTCGACGAGCTGAAGCGACGACTGCAGACTCCTCCTGTCCTTGGACATTTCGACCAGGATGCGGAAACCGAGATTCACACGGACGCAAGTAACGCAGGACTTGGCGCGGTACTGGTTCAAGTGCAAGATGGAACCGAGCGAGTCATCGCCTACGCAAGTCGGACATTGTCCAAGGCGGAGAGAAATTACTCCACGACTGAGAAAGAATGCCTTGCAGTCGTCTGGGCAATCACGAAGTTTCGTCCGTACTTATACGGGAGCCCGTTCCGTGTAGTCACGGACCACCACTCGCTCTGCTGGCTGGCGAACCTCAAGGACCCGTCAGGACGCCTCGCTCGATGGAGTCTCCGACTGCAAGAGTTCAACATGACCGTGGTCTACAAGTCAGGCCGCAAGCACAGCGACGCGGACTGCCTGTCCAGAGCTCCCGTCGAAACACCTTCCGGCAGCAGCGACGACGATGACGACGAGTGTTTCCTGGGCGCAGTGAACACCGATGACATGGCCCGACGTCAACGAGGCGATCCCGAGCTGCGCGCACTGATAGAGCACCTGGAAGGGCGCGGAAGTGCCATACCACGTGTTTTTTCACGTGCCCTGTCGACATTTGCCATTCGACAAGGTGTACTCTACAAAGAGAACTTCGGAAACAACGACTCGCCGTGGCTGCTGGTAATCCCGACCGACCTTCGGGAGGAGATCTTTCAAGCCTGCCACGACGACCCGACGTCTGGACACCTAGGTTACAGCCGGACACTGGCCCGTATTCGTGAAAAGTATTACTGGCCCAAGCTCCCGAAAACCGTCCACCTATACACACGGTCATGCCATGAATGCCAGCGACGCAAGAAACCCCCCATGAGACCGGCCGGACTCCTGCAGCCAATTTCTCCACCAACAGCACCCTTCCAGCAGATCGGAATGGATCTACTTGGCCCTTTTCCGCCGTCGACGTCGGGAAATCGCTGGATCATCGTCGCCACAGATTATCTCACGCGGTACGCCGAAACGAAAGCCCTTCCTTCCGGAACTGCTGTGGAGGTTGCCAAGTTTTTCATTGAATCCATCGTCCTCCGGCACGGCGCTCCCGAAATCCTGATCTCAGACCGTGGATCCTCGTTCATGGCCCAGCTGACACAAGAAGTCCTTCGTCTCAGCCAGACCAGCCATCGTCGCACCACGGCGTACCACCCGCAGACCAACGGGCTGACGGAAAGACTCAACAAGACCATCGCCGACATGATCTCCATGTACGTCGACGTGGAGCACAAGACATGGGACGAGGTGTTGCCGTACGTAACTTTTGCCTACAACACGGCCGTGCAAGAGACCACCGGGGTTACCCCCTTTGAACTAGTTCATGGTCGCAAAGTGACGACAATGCTGGACGCGATGTTACCCCACGAACCGGCTGTCGATGGAAGCGACGACGCCCAGGTGGTTGCCCAACGGGCAGAAGAAGTCCGTCAGCTCGCCAGACTCCGTATTCAAGCCCAACAACGTATCGACACTGGCCGCTACAACCTTCGTCGCCGGGACGTCCACTTTCAACCCGGAGAGCGGGTGTGGGTGTGGACACCGATCCGCCGCCGTGGTCTCAGCGAGAAACTCCTGAAGCGCTACTTTGGACCCTACAGAGTGCTTCGTCGCCTCGGGGAGCTGAACTACGAGGTGATGCCCGACGGAACACGAACATCGTCACGCCGCCCACCACGACCTGAGGTCGTCCACGTCGTGCGCCTGAAGCCGTACTACGCTCGATAGGACTGTGGACTTTATGTGCTCCAAAGGACTCTTGTTTATCGTTCTTTTTTATTTTGCTTTTTGTTTTGTGCTGCATCGAGGCGATGCACTTTTTAAAGGGGGAGTAATGCCGCGCGCGCAGCTTGCTAAGTAGGCAGCGCGCGCGTGGCCTAACGGTTATAGCGCCTGCCTCCCACGCGAAAAGCCAGGGTTCGATTCCTGGCCGCGGGGACGCCTTTTTGTTGACATCTAATGTAATGTTCTGGTAAATTCGAGAACTCTGTCAGAGTAGCGATGTGGGCGAGTTAGTTCATGCTTAGAAATAAAGGAAACAGCGCGCAAACGACAAGGACAGGAGGAAAAGGAGTACACAGGACGAGCGCTGACTGACAACTGAATATTTATTGAAAAGGACCCAACGAAGAAAACACCCACAAAAAAACACTCGCATTAACACGTGTCCATGAACGTAATCTCCTTCTTATGTAAATACACAGAAGTTTGACTCACGCAGTTCTGTTCGCCCTCTTTCTTTATTTCATACGCTTCTAAGATTTCCTGGCTGTTTTATCAGCTCCCCTCCCCATGATTGTGATGTTATTGAAATCAGGATGACATTTCGCATGCATTCCGCAGACGCAGGCAAATGCTCCTTCCTGCTTTGCTGAACGAAGCGATCAGTTCATGTCGCTCACTGTTCATACGCCCGCGTTTGCCCGATGTAAACTCTTCACAGCTTAACGGGATCCTATACACCACTCCGATCGCGCAATCCACATACTTCTTTCTGTGGTTTACAGTGCATTGCACTGTAAACCTACAGAGAAGACTAATGCACTGTAAACCACAGAAAGAAGTATGTAGGGATCGAAATGATCAATATAGGATCCCGTTAAGCTATGGAAGAGGTTTACATCAGGCAAACTAGGCGTTCACAAATGAAAGGGCACGCGAGTATGACTGGTCGCTTCGTTCAACAGCGGGAGGGCATTTGCCCCGCCTGCGGAATATGCAAATGTCATCCCGATTTCAATAACATCACAATCATGGGGAGGAGCTGATAACCGAGCAGGCGTATGAAGATGAAGGAGGAGGGCGAACAGAACTGCGTCGAGTCAAACTTCTGTGTATTTACATAAGAAGGAGTTTACGTTCATGGACACGTGTTAATGCGAGTGCTTTTTGTGATGTCTCGTTGAGTCCCTTTTCAATCATCTTCAGTTGTCAGTCAGCGCTCGTCCTGTGTACTCTTTTCCTCCCGTCCTGTCGTTTGCGCGCTGTTTCCCTTTATTTCTAAGAACTCTGTCGCATGTTCCGAGGTTAGAATGTTCTATGCGCGAACCTTCTACGCCGATTGTTCGAGAAGCCCACGCGTGTACAAAAGGGGCTCCCGTGGCGAGCGCCAGTCAGTCTCGCCCGAGCGTTCGACTCTGCGCTTACGCCGACTTCGACGCCCGCGACGCTCTATTGTTATCTTCTGTTTCCTTCTTTATTTTTGGGCACAAGTTCGCCCCATTAAACGTTTAGTTTCTTCAGCTATTCGCCGCCTCATCACTTGTCCTTCGTGACAATATCGTCAACTTTGTGGTCCGTGCAGCATTTATAGCTTCTAGCACTGGTGACATAAGCAAGCTGAACAGGCTTGCAAAAATGGTGCGACCGGAAGTCGCTTGGGACGGAAGTGGCAGTTCATGTTTGTAAACAGCAAAAGTGTCTATACCAAATGATTGACGAAAGAAAAGTAAATTTATTTATATTTATTTATGTATACTGCGACCTCAGTTGAGGTCATTGCAGGAAGTGGATTACACAACTAAAAACATGAGTAGAGAACAATAAACGAGAACATATTCAACAACATAATGATTCACCAGAAACACCAAACATCAAATGAAGTCAACTTTCGCGAGTTTTATAACAAAGTCGTCGTACTGGAGCATACGCGTAGGACCGTCAATACTATTCCACAGCTCAACAGTGCGCAGAAAAAGGAATTTTTGAAACACTGAAGCAAAACGATATTTTTATATATAAAAGATTTCGTACCCTGCCGTTGCCGCGGCAGCTTATGCAACCCCAACCTTTACTAAAGTTGAGGCTTGGGCGAGTTGGTACATACTTCCGGAATTAAAACAGCAGCGCGAAAAGACGAGGACAGACAAAGAAGTGACACGGACGCGCTGGGCGTCCGTGTCAGTTCTTTGTCTGGTCCTCGTCTTTTCGCGCTGTTTTGGCTGCGTCCGTGTCACTTCTTTGTCTGGTCCTCGTCTTTTCGCGCTGTTTTTAATTCCCAATATTTACCGCGGAACGCATGCGAGAGCGCTACGTGGTTATCATCGTTCGCGCGCGCTCATAATTAGGGCTCCGTGTTTTCGGAGTTTATTTTTCGTGAAATTCGGAGGGTGTTTTTCGGAGTTTATTTTTTACCGAAAATTCGGTGTTTATCGGAGTTTATTTTTCGTAAATCCCCAATTCTCCGAAATTCGGAGATTAATTTCTCAGTGTTTCCTATTAAAAAAATAAATAATAACCGGATGCAAACGTATGCCAGATAAAAACGCGCTTGTATCAATTAAGATTTCTTCAGTTGAATTTGGCGTTGGTGTCATTGGCAATACTAATTTGTCCCACGACAAAAGTCGCACACAAGTGTGGCTTCGATAAACTTCGATACCTTAAAATCAATGAACTGCCGGAGGTAGCCGCAAGGAAGCTCGTAGTCATCCCATCAATCTATCCCGCGGTTGCGCGAGGTGGAGTGGTTAAGGATGTAATAGAGAAAAGTTTCAACTGCCCCTCTTCCCTATTTTATACAATCTCTATGGTCCATAGCTTTCACTGTTACCCCCAGAAGCACCCCCTCTCCTTTCTCTAAATCCCAAATCTCCTGGCCCAAACTGGAAACCAAAAGAGTGGCTTTTGTCGTGACACGAATGGTAAGACCCCCTTTTGACAACGGTCCGAGGCTTGAAAGATAATTATGGTGTCATTTTCCCAGGACCATTATTCCTGCGTTGCTCAAATTGTAAATAAATATATATATATATATATATATTTTTTTATATGTGTGTGTGTGTGTGTGTGTGGGGGGGGGGGGGGAGGGGGGTGGCATGGGCACATAACAATTCGGAGTTTATCGGATAAATCCGAATTGCCAAAAATTTTACCGGCGGGTGTTTTTCGGAGTTTTTCGGATTTATCCCAAAACACGGAGCCCTACTTATAATCTATCACGTGGTTTTGATACTTGTTTTGTGCTTTTCTTTTGGAAACAAGTGTCGAAACCAACTGAAAAATGATAAGGCGTGCGCGAACGGTTATAAGGCGCGCGCCGAAGTTTTCTGTCGACGGACACGAAAAATCCCATCTGCGAGTCATTTACAGCATTGCTGTAAATCTAGTTTCATAAATAATTGAAACGGTTCGCGCCACTTATATTTTGGATTTCGTCTAAAGAAAGCTTTTAGCGGCTCTGACTAGTCGAAAGGCAGGAGCTGAGCGGGAGCGACGACGTCACGAATTTGTCACATGCCGCGCGCGTTCGGCACCATGGGGCGTCCCCGTAGGAGGAGATAGGTTTCCGCGCCGTCCGGCTCAAATATGACGCAGTGATATTTAATGACTCTCTCCGTGCCCGCTGGCTTGCCCGAACCACAAGGGATGTGGAAGCAGCAAAAAAGGTAAACGCTTAAATAAAATACTCCCAATTTTTTTTACATGTTATCAGTTTTATTATTTGCCGAGCTCACTACGTAGATTGCAATGATTGGCTCTCGAAAGTGAGTTACGAAAGAGTTGGGGCTTCCGCTTTTATATATTTTCTCTTGAGTGTGGTCTACAGACTTTTTAGCGATTATCACCTATGGACGCATGCGCAGCGTCTGATATACCACACAACAGAGCAACGGCGCATGCTCACAAGGCGTTCCACAGCCCAGCAGTCAAAGATGGCAGCGCGCAGCAGGCGATTTTCGGAAAGGCCTATAGGTTTGCAGCCCGTTATTCGCTGGCGGCCATGACTGCGTGCGCGACTCCTGAGCACGTGCTGACGGCGAGTTTCCACAATTCTTTTTCAATTTTACACCATTAAGACTGCCGGTCTTAGCAGCCTATTAATGTGAGCTCGTTCTGAGCATGCGCTCTAAACGGGGCCCTCAAATATGGCGTCCAGTCAATACTCAGCATCAACTATTTCGTGTATACATTGTCAAGGCTCGCCTATAGCTTTGCATGCGTTTCATTCGCACACACTCTCGCGCGAAGACGGAAAACGAAACAACGTGCTCGCGCGGAAGTAGCTCAGACAACATTATGCTCGAGTCACACTAGGGCGACAAACAGAAATAACCGACACCGACAAGCGTGACACGCGAGCATCATGCACGCGAGGGTACCTTTCGCAGGCTTGCAGTCACTCGTGCTTACTTCAAGAGCACCGAAAGACTGCAAGCCTGCCAATCCAAAGGTACCTTTGCGTGCATGCTGCATGTGTCTGAGGCTCATCGGTGTCGGCTGTTTCTGTTTGTCGCTCTAGTGGAAGTTGGGCATTAGAGCAGCGGAAGCTACGCTAGCGCTGACAACGTAGCACAAAATATAGTAGCTGACGCTGAGTATGCAGACCATTCCCAAGACGGGTGCCATTTTCGGCGTTCGTATGTATAACGCGTGCTTTCCTCGCTTTGCGAAGCGACGAACATTTGCGTGCTGGGCTATCTTGTAAACATTAAAATGGTGGACTCGCTCTTTCTCGCGTGAGCTGAAACGTGGTGGCGCCAGTGTGCAAATAGCACCCAAACACTTCCAGTTCTGAACTATGACGGCGGATTTCGAAGCATTTGCGAAATCAAATACTACAGGCTATCTTCCGGAAATGGTCGCTTATAGCACTGTCAGACTTAATTCACGATTATAATGAAATAATGATGACTAAAAAAATAATTAAATATGCGTGAACCGGAAGTGTGCCCCTTCTACCCAATAGATGGCGCCACTGAGTTTGTTGCCAAACAAAGTCGGTGGCGCTAAGAGTCACTAAATAAAGCTACGCTTTCAGAGTACCGAAACTCCCAAACTTCGCGTCTGAAGCTCGTCAGGCGCCGCCATCTTGGGTCCGCGCGCAGATGGAGGAGTGACTGTAGCTGAGCCAAGCCGAGCTGCGTAGCCGTCGACTGCTACAGCTGCCGCGGTCGCTACTGTGGCAGTAAATCAAAGTCGTGTTGTTCGTATCTCGACGTAACACGGAGAACGCGCGTGCTGAGCCACAGACTTCAGCGTGCGCGGGCAGTAAACAGAAAACAGCAGCAGGCGGAGGATCGCTGGAGCCAAGATGGTGGCGTTGAAAAACGCGATGACGATGATAGCGACTCACGTGACTGCCGCTGTCCAATGATGCCGCAGCGAACCAGAATATTGTTGAATAGAGCGACTGTATTGTCGGCGGAAATGCCAAAGAAAAGGAATGCGGTACTCTGGAAGCGTAGCTTATTTAGTGACTCTAGGTGGCGCCGAAGAGGGGGCACGCCAATCAGTCATTTGATTGACGTGAATTCGGATGCCCCAGAGATGCATCTTGGAACATCTGCTCGTCGAAAACACAGTTCGGAAAACAAGACTTGGGTGTCGATCGTGTGCGCGCGCGATGTGAATGGGTTTGTTACTGTGTTCCAGAGGAACGTGGAGGCGCTCGCCATGGAACGTAATAGTCTTTTGTCGGGAGTCAATGAAAATGGTCACATCCAACTTCACCATCCGGCCTACTTTGAGTTCCTTAATGACCTTCGAGAAAAATACAAGTGAGTATCTGAGCACTCAGTTTATTAACGAGTATGGGCGAACTACTACAGCTAAAAAAGGAGATGTTCTGCGAGTTTGCATTTCTGCAAAACACGATCGCAGAAGAAAAAGAAATTCAAGTAAATGACAGAACTCAAAATTCGATCGGGCAAAAAACAATTATGGCGAATTGCTAGGCTTATATGTTGCATACATGAAACATTCAAGCACCTCAAACGTTTAGCAATTTTGAGTTTCCAGACGCCAGACGCCTATGTTACCGGCGTTCTTCATGAGATAGTTTAACGCGTACCATACAAAATACAAGTACAAAATACAATACAATATTACAATAGTACAAAACACAATACTTGATAGTTGTACCTAGAATGAAGCGATGCTGTTGTTAATTGGGCTGATAAACATGGCGGTCTTCCAGAGCCTTCTATACACTGAAGCTCCTCTTCCTCTGTGCGCACAGGTGGTTCACCTCCTCCTCGCCTTCCCCTATGGTCACATGGCCTACCCGTTAACCAACCAGCGTCGAGCACCTCACTCCTCCTCTCCCAGCCGTCAGCCAATCGGTGTCGAGCCTCGCGGCCAGGCTTCTATCTGGGCTTCATGAAATGCCGAACACCTTGCCAAAAAACGCTGCACATAAAAAAATGGCACCAACCTTTCTTCACAACCAATTTTCTTAACAATGTTAAAGCTGGGGATGACACTGCCCTATTCGATTCGAACCGGCATTCGCACACACTCTACTTAAAAGTCATTAGACCGTCGTTTTGGGAAGTAAAGAGGAGCGTTATCTTTATCAATTCGCCCGGTACATTGAACGGGGGAACTGGGTGAATAGGTCACGTGGCGTCAATTGACCAGCTAAAGTTTACCGGGTAAACAAAATTGGTGTAAAGGTCACGTGACGTTAATTTTCCTGCTAAAATTTGTGGGAAATTTTATTGACGTGTAACGTGTCATCAGGTCACATAACGTCTATTTCCCCGCTAAATTTAGCGGGGAAACTGACGGTGTTGAGGTAAGATGACATTGATTTCCCCTGCAAATCTAGCAGCTACATCGAAAACCAATACAGGCTGCACAAAAAAGCATAAAACCACTTACATTCCTCGCTCAGAAGGAGTGGTTTATTCCTTCCCCCTTTCATGTGGCAAACTTTGCATAGGTCAAACAGGAAGATGTGCTAACGACCGACTAAGAGAACATAACAACAACATCCGAGTAGCCAATTCAGTACGATGTTCTGATTAGCTAACGCCACAAAGTCATTGCTTGCGGTCTGATAATGCGACGAGTAACTGAGAGAGAGGAGGAGAGGAGAGCCACACGGAGAGCGCGCGGGGACGTCAGAACTCCGAGCTGTGACTGAAATCATTTGTGGGTAGACGCCTCTGTCTCTCCCCTAGCCTCCTCATAGACTGACAAAGCCTGGCAGATCGCCACGAGAATGCGGCCGCCGAAATGGGAAAGGTGGAGCGGCAGACAACGGATGAGAGGAGAGCCACGTGATCGGCCCCCGCTGCGGCGAGACGCCGAAACACACTTCTCCTGAGCGAATAAGTGTGTTTCGGGTCCTCGCCGCTGCAAAAGCTGTGCGCTGACGTCCAGATTCCCCTAAAGTCCCTCTATCCTGGGAAAAGTGGCGCCATTGATTGTTGTAGAAATGCTCGAGGCACGTGCCGCGCGCCACTTCTGGGAAATTCATGGCGTCTGAAATCTAGCTCAGTGCTGCGCTATGCCGCCATGATCTTCTCAGGGGCTGCACGTTGCACGTGCCTCGTGCATCGACGTATACCTAGGGTTGTTCGTTTTTTGGGATTTATGTTTTTAAATTCGTGGGGTAAAAATCGGGTGCTAATTTTCAAGCTGGTAATCGGGGAGAAATCGGGTTTTTGGTGGACACATTCCGAAATTCGGGTTTTTCGGGTTAAATTTACAAATGTAATCAAAATTACATTCGGGTTTTCTTTTTTTTTTTTTTGGGGGGGGGGGCGTAGCGTTTTACGAGTTTTTTAACGCTCACGCGTTAAAATTAGGGGTCTGTTTCAGGCTGGTAATCGGGGGGACTCCGGAGTTTTCCAGTTCCGATTGCCGTCGGTCGCTTCAACGGAAGCACCACCCATGCAATCCTCCTTTCCCTCAGGTATCAACAAAAAACCCTGACCGTTCGAGGGACGGTCGCCTTGGATCAGATATTTCGCTATGGAATAAACCTCTTAGGTTGTCCCGATTTGTTTACGCGACTGACTGGCTCGGGCGTTGTTCGTGAGAAAGGTAGACTGCCAGCGAGATGGCCATGCTGCCCGAAAGATCCTGCTGGTCGTCGACACCTAACAGCGGTCGAAGGGGGATTGATAGTGCTTTTCACAAGCGACGTCCAGCAGGGCCGAAGCTACGTGGCGTGTCGAGGCGGTTCCACCTGCACAGCGGGGGGACGGAAATGTCCCTCCAGGCCCCAACGCCTATTGTCGCTTTTCCTCAGCCGGCCTCCGTAGAATGTCACGGTGAGTTAGGCGCGCTCGTTGGGCGATTGGTTGAGAGTCGTGTAGCGTCCGACAGCGCAGCACGCAGCTAGCAAAATGAACTATAGATCACTGTTGTCCCGAGGTAGGGTAGCTAGCGCGTGTGCACCGCAAACTCCGTGCGGCGTAAAAATAAATAGGTTCGTTATGTGGTTTTGGAATTCGGGGAGAAATCGGGCTTAACCCGATTCTCCTGAAACATGTTCGGGGTGTAAAAATCGGGTAAAATCGGGTTTTACCCGAAAACGAACAACCCTACGTATACCTTGCGCTACTTTTAAAACATGAAGGGGCTTTAGGTACCCCGAGAAATGGGTCTTTGATGCTCAGTGCTACCGGATCCTCGCGCTTCAAATCTGCAACCGGGCACTCTATGGCTCCGTCGTCGAACTGCCAGGCTTTGTGAGTATAGAGGAGGCTATGTCTCTACTCACACTTCAAACGCGTTCGATTGCCAAACGCCGGCATTCCTCGTTCGCGTTCGAACGCCTTCGAAGAGTGAGCGGAGGCAGAGACACTCCGTTTCACCTCACGTCCGAGCGCAGGGGATGTTACGAGCCACCGGAGCCAATCCGAGGCCGGGCGAGTGTCACGTGACCTTGGAGAGGGGGCACAGCGACTCGCGAAAGGGGCGCACGAAAGCGTATGACGGGCCACGTGCACAGAGCGGGATCGGCTACAAGATAGCTCGTATACGTCCTCTGCGTCCGGACGTAAGATGAAACCAAACAGAGTATAGCTCTGCGTCTACGCACTAATTGTAGCTGTCATAGCTCTGCTTTCTGCTGACGCGCGCTCTCCGGCTCCCCCTCTCGCGCAGTTTCTCGGCGCATAAGATATAATCTCATAACTGAGCACCCCCTCGTTTCTTAAGGTTTCGGTGACTGCGGTAAAGTATTTAATAATAGGCAGCCTGCGCGCTCTGTAGAAAATAGGATGCATAGCTAGCCTTCTTTCGTTGTATTACAGTGTATACGATAATTTGTTTTCTCGTCTGGTCTGGCGCAGGGACGCTTTGGTTACAAACGCTGTGTCAATGAGACTTCTGCTGGAGATGGCCTTGCTGCACAATGAGAAAATTGCCAGCGGCACTGCCCTCTTCCTGAAACGTTCCCGTGTGCCGGAGGCAGTACATAGCGCCGAGCTACGCTGCCTCGAGGTCCTCAGCTACTACAAGCAGCCAATCGTGTTCGACCGAGTGCGCGCCATGTTCCAACGGGAAGACCTTTCCAGCGTCATTCGTCAAGGCGTACGTATACCAGCTAAATTCGCCAATAAATGAGGCGGACCGCAAAATTCTTAACCACGGGCTGCACATCGTTTTATTGGGATCTGCCAATAAAGTGCGGATGTACGAGCCAATCATTTTGTTTTTTTTGGGGGGGGAGGGGGGAGGAGGGGGCGGGGTCGCGGAGTTGCAGAGAGATCTGACGTCACGGACGGATGTGACTTAACCGGCGTAGCATTCCCCAGTTATATTTTGTTGACCGACTAAATCTCATTTCAGCAAGGACTAAATGTTGTTTCTCCCTGACCGCCTTCCTCACGGGATCTTTTTTAATGCGAAAGCATTAATAGTCCTATGGAGCGGAGCCGGCGTTGTCCGTAACCGCGAAAAACGGCAGAGAAATTCCCTCCGCGGAACGGCTCTTAAAATGGCTGCGACGCGGCCCGCGCGCCGGATAGTTCCAAGGAACGCCACCCCACACTCCTGGCGCCGCAGCAGCGCACGCCCGCCGGTTCCCAGAGCCCGGCCGGACGGCGTCCGCAGAGGCTGCCCGGCCGGCCTCTGCAGAGGATAGCGGGCGCGCAGCTTGTAGGATACGCTACGTATACGAATGCTTTCGCATTCCTACACGTAAGCAGCCTTAAGTGTCCTCCTGTAATTTTTATTATTTTTATAGTCACTCACAGTTTAAGAAATCCAGGGCGTGGCTCTCCACGCTCCCGGTCTTCGTGACTGGTCATTCGTCGTTCTTAACGGCTAATGCCGTAATCCCATTGGCTGCGTACCGATTATTGGATTATCGGTACCCCGTTGCCCTGCGTTTCCCATGCTGGCCGGCAGTATATAGGGTGACTGAAATAATTAAGCTTGATTTTGTCTTCTAAAATTACAACGCGTAGCTCCCTGTTGAGGCAGACTGAGCCGAGTCGAGTGGCGGGGCGCGCGTATTGATAGATGGCGTCGGGAGCAGCGTCGGAAAGTGTGAGCCGACCAGTGAAAGAAAGCAGACGTCACGCAGACGAAATCTGTCGGCCGGAAGAACGTCGTAATAACGCAACGGCGGTTTTTATTTCTTTTTAGCTTTCAAGTTTTGTTTTTATTGTCCGGCATTTATTTCTAAACCAAAGGTACACTCCAAAAAGATCATGTTCATTTTAGTAGGTCACGGTCGTCGCGAGCACTCAATACTTTGGAGGCGCGTCCCTCCAAAGTGGGGGTGTATACCGAGTGTCTTTGCAATCGAGGAGTCTTCAGGAATTTCCACCCTCGCGCAGCATTCAGCGCCCATCAAAGCTAAAAAGCTTGCAATTGCACGCGCTGCCCACACGAGCGACACGCGCTCGGCGGCCGAAAGATCTGGGTAAGACGTACCGACTGGTTGGACGTTTTTGTGTTTTATCGTGTTTAGTTACATCTGTGGGGAAAACGAACGTGATATTTAAGATTCACGGGATACAAATACTCTAAAATTCACCTGCCACAGTCCTTTTATTTCTTTGTTTTTCAAGAACCTCTTTAGCTTCCTTTTTACGCATAATTATAATCAAAAAGTATATCCAAGAAACGAGTAGGACTATTGGCACGAACTTCTTGAATTCTGCGCCTTCCAACTGGCAAATAAAGGGAGTTGCAAGTTTATCCCAACTCAGCTACGCCTCCTCATTTCTGAGAGTGTTGTTTCTGCCCACGCGCAGTAGCCCACGTCCAGCATGAGCAAATGCGTGACATTTTCGGTAAACACTGTTGCTCCACCATCGTCCCACAATGGACGAACGATGCATTGCATTCTTCCCTCCCGTACTTCATATATTTACGTAACATTTACGTGCGCCGACCAGAACGCGTCGCCCATGGTGTGGCATTCGCAGATCTTTCGCCAAGTGTCCTCTGTGCGGAGAAACGCCTGCTCAATCACCGGTTCACGACGAGGCAAATTCACGGTAGATGATGTCACATACTGAAACCAGAGTTCCTGTATGTAGCCACTTACGGTAGCAGAGTTGCGCCTTCATCCACTGACGGGTGACCTAGCGCCGGCTTTCCTGCACGACTCTAGAATTCCTTGCTCGTCATGTGACTGAATTCGACTAAATAGCGGCACCGCGCATGTAAAAACAGAAAAGGAGGAGAAGGAGTGCAGAAGCAGGGGAACAAACGCAGGGGCGCTGTCAACGTCGGCGAGGCGACCGTATTGAGTGGCTTTCCCGCACGGCGCTCAGTGATTCTTTGCGTCCTCATAATGATCGATCTCGTGCGAATAGCGGTGTGGCGACTCGTGGAAAACAAACGCGCAACTATGCTGTCCCCGCATATCGAGGAACTCGGAAACCATAAGAAGGTGCCACCGAACCATCTCGGCGCTAACAGGTAAAGTCGCTGAGAAGTGTCTATCTAGCTTCTTCTGTCCAGAATGATTCCTTGGGAGTGGTCATCTGCGCACGACTTGTGCGAGGTCAATCTATTGCCTATTGTGGCAAAAGAAATTCGCACGTATATACATCGATGATCGCTTTTGTAACCCGATGAATTTTCGTGTCAGTGTCATGCGAAGTCTTTGGATACACTGCCAGTATGCGACTATACTTTTCCGCAAAGGACTTGACAGAACCAATCGCTGTAATGCAGTGTTGGGTAAAGTACATCTAAAAAGTACTTGAAGTAAAGTATACAAAGTAAGTTAGAGGTTATGTACTTGAAGTAAAGTAGTAAGTATACTGGGCGCGACATACTTGAAGGAAAATGCTATAAATAGAATGTACTTTAACAGTGAAGTACAAGTACTTTTTAACAGAATCTTTCAAAATGCCCAATTTCATTTTTCTATACAGTTTCTTTTTTAATCCGGTATGCAATGTTTCTGGAGTAATTGGGGGTGCATCAATTATTTTCGGAAATGGCGGCAAATATTAAATAAAATAAAATGGCCAAAGATTAGTTATTTTGCTCACTGACAAACTATTTAAAGGCCGGCCGTTTCTTGAGCTACCTCAAACAAATTTTATTTTCTGAATACCGGACTTTAGTCTTCACGGTATGCAATTTAGTGTGACAAAATTCAATAGTATTGAGAAAACCGTAAATGAAGATGATGCCCAAAACGAACATTGAAATTTCTGCGCGCCCTCCAGTGGTGTGACGTCACAAATGGTGCGGACTTTCAGGTCGGGCAGGTAGTGTTAAACAGAGTGTGTCGAGCGTTTTCGCGTGCTTCTCAGTGAATGAGCTTCCAAGCATTATTTTCGCATACTAAAGCGTCTTGTAATCAGTTGGAAACCTGGTTCAGTGCCAACTTTGTACAATTTCTGTCGTCGCACGACGAGAACGAAATTAGAAACTTCAATAACTTTGCGATTTCTTGTTTTGTTTGCACAGAATACTTGGGGGACTGGTACCACCGTGTCTATCAGTGTGTTGAGCCGTACTTTGAGGCAATAGACCCTTTCCGAAATTTAGTCTGCGCGCAGCTTGTGATCACTATCATCGCCTGCTGGAACGTCATCTGTGCCATACCAATGGACGGCCTTCTAGTGACTGATAAACGAAGACGTTGAAGATGCTCCTAAGCGGATGTCGCGAGGCCTGTCGCATTCAGGAGTTCATACGATGCGACACTGGAATGCGAATTCCAGAGATAGTGACGTCATAGCCGACGCAGATCGCACTTGTGGGCAGCACGCAATCGGCTTTGCAGCCTCGGTGTATAGAATGTTCTCGAGGCATCTGCGTTGCGTTGGAGCTTTGTTCTGACTAGCAGGTCCTCGGTCACCTTCAAACTGAAAGTGATCGAAAAAGAACTCACACTGAACATATCTCGCGTGCCGTTGACTTGCGAAAGCTGACGGCGCCGATACAAGTTTATTTCCGCCATTGATATGGCAAATACCTAAACTGCTCTACAAACCTCCAGATGGCACTGAATTTAGGCAAAGTGAGTCTATTCAGTGACCATAATCAACTTATAAAGGCAATTAATTGTATCGATCGTTTAGCCACCATTACTTCACTCAGAGAAATGACAGGATGACGTCTCGAAAGACTTCGCGCATTTTCACATGACGATACGCCTTTTTTTAAAGTTGGACTCGATCTTATTGGGAAAGTCAAGGACACGAGCACGTTTTTCTGGGAAAGACTTGACTTCACCGATACCAAATTTGGGGAATGTACTTTGAAATAGGGAGTTGTACTTTCCTCGGAAAGTACCAGAACAAAATATTTTAAGTAAAGAACAAGTACGTACTACAAAAATGCATGTATATGAAGTAAAGTTTTCTAAACCTACTTGGAGTAGTATTTAAGTGAAATGTACTTAAAGTATTTCCCAACACTGCTGTAATGCACAGAGGAAGCTTGCCGAATGTCCAGGCCGAAAATATGTTGAAGCCTAAAAAGATGCTCTGTGCTGTGGCACTGGGCTTGGCGTTTCAGTGCGTGCAATGCCACAGCGAAAAACTTTTTTAAATTTTAGTCGAATGGTTTTCTTTAAAGGGGCACTGAAGAGGATGCTGCGATCGTCTCTTCTTGGTCATAACTGATTCTACGGGCCCAAAACATCCTCATAATTCAAACATTATAATCACGCGACACCGATTTCCCTATTAAAATGTGATGAAAGTTCAGGACACACCCCTTTCTGAGCGGATATTTTTTCCGCTCAGGAATGGCGGGGCATACCCCAGCAGCGGTGTCAGCGCGGTGACGATGGGTGCTCGTCAGCCAATCGCAAGCCGCCTCTCAGTAAATAGCAAGCCGCCTCTATGAGAAAGGCGGCTTGCGATTGGCCGACGAGCGCCCATCGTCACCGCGCTGACACCGCTTTCTTGAGCGGAAAAATCAGTTCAGAAAGTGGTGTGTCCCGATCTTCCATCACGTTTTAATACTGTAATCGGCATCACATGGCTGTGATTTTTAGGATTTTTAGGATGCTTATGGCCCGTTAAATCAGTTATGACAGATGACCACAGAATCCTCTTTAATGCTCCTTGAAGTGCTTTGCGGGAACTCAGAAGCAGAAGATTTATTAGAGTCCATGGGTATCTATATAATAGGTCCAAATTCCCGAAATATTGCAAGTCCTCTTTACTAAACTGACAGGTAACGCAATTTTAACAGTCCACCAAAAAAAAATGTGTGTGTGTGTGTGTGTGCGTGCGTGGTGCGTGTGTGTGTATGTGCGTGGTGCGTGCGTGGTGCGTGTGCGTGTGTGTGTGTGTGTGTGTGTGTGTTTTAAGAAACAGTTTGATTAATGGTTGAGTTCTATGAATAAATATATGTAATAAATTAGCGCCAAAAAAGCACGTAATGTCTGTTTCCTTAACTTGCAGAATATATCAACCACCCTTCGAGCCATAGCGTTAGATATGCTGAAACGTTTCAACATACTGACAGACGCGGAACGTGTAATTGCCGAAAACAAGGTGAGTGATTCATTCTTTTTACGCCAGAACTTCATAACTTTCCCAAGTTCTGAAGTGAGGGCGCACGCCGTTCACGGCATTCGTTTCACACTCTTTGACACCGCCATCATTGCACATTTCTAAGGTCGTAGAACCATTCAGCGCCATGATGGGTCCGCGCACGAAATGCCAATCACTGACCCCCAAGTAAAAACGTTTAGCTAAATTAAGATGGCTTGAAAACAATGTCTGCGACGTTTCAAGGGCTAACGGCATGCTCGGGACCACATTGCGGATTAATTTTTAGGTCGAAACATACTTTAGGCATCGACATTTGCCGAGTTCTCTTGTACAGGGTGTGCCCCCAAAACAATTCGCAGGGTTTTTTCAAACGCCAAAGTAAACTATACGCATCGCCGAGCGCTCATCCTCCACCCAATTGTGTAGCGCTAGCAATCACAACCAGGTGCCACAGTTTCGGCACAAGTGCTGGAACTTTGGCACTATAGTGGTTACTAATTGAATTCAAAATTTATATGTGATTTTTTGACAATTTCAATGGGAAACTGGCGGCCGACAGAACTCTCGAATACTTGAAGCTTTTTGGCGCAGTTGCCGAAAACGGGCGAAAATGGGCACCATTTTTCCCATTAAATTTTTCCTAAAATCACTCGTGTAACTTTTGAGTAAGTTAACTGCTGAAACTAAGCCCGTTCGTCACAGCGGAACATACGTCATAGGGGAATTTGTCACTAGGAAAGTTTGTCACTGGGCAAACTGGATGTTCGAATTCGGCCAACTCAACTTCACTTGGTTTCGCATGCAATAAAGATAAGTACGTTATATTTTACTTCAACCCTTTATATTAAACAGAGGGAATATTATAACAAGCCATCGTTGCTCTGAAAAAAAAAATTCTTTGAGCGAAATGAAAACAAATATAAAAAATGAAAGGCGTTTACAACTCTGTAATGCGAAACTAGAGCGCAGCTCTTGAGAAGGAGGAGGGAAGCGTACGGAGGAGTGGGTATGCCCCTCCTCCTCCTCCGTACCCTCCGCTCCTCCTACCCTCCTTTCCTCCTTATAATCCTCCCCTCCTCCCTTCCTCCTCCTCCTTTCCTCCTCCTCTTCCCTCCTTCCCTCCTCCCGCTGAATTTGTTCATGGGTGACGTGGCACGAAGTCATGTGACGTCATTTTCCCCGCTAAATTTAGCGGGGAAACTAATTGCTGTTGAGGTCACGTGACGTCAATTTCCTCGCTCAATTTAGCGGGGAAACTGTGTTGGTGTTGAGGTCACGTGACGTCAATTTCCCCGCTAAATTTAGCGGGGAGACTTAACCCGCTAAATTTAGCGGGGAAATTGACGTAAAGTGACCTCAGCATCAATTCAGTTTCCCCACTAAATTTAGTGGGGAAACTGTGACATCCCATAATGCAACGCTCGCTTTTACACCGACGCCGACTGCGGCGTCGCTCAACTCGGAAACGGGCGCCTAAGAGCTGCGCTCTAAAAGCGATATTTCGAGCTGTCGCCCTCAAAGTTTCAAGACGATTTCGACTATTCGCAACTTGCAGCGATGGTGGTACCGCGGTAGTGAAAATAAAAGTGCTTGCCTACACCTTAATTTACACAATAAAGGTGCTTGCCTACACCTTCCTGACGTGAAAGAAAAAGTAAAGTAAAGCTGTTATACTGCACGTATAAAGCAAAACTAGAATCACTTACGCGTCGTAGACCCCGCCTCGTACTGCTGTTCTACGACGATCATCCAGATGACAACCATTTTGATAGGCGCCAGCGCGCCCCCTATAGGTCGCGAAAGTTGCGAATCGTAGAGGCTGACGATGATTTGAAGACGCCGGTTGCAGTCGGCGTGCTTCTTCGACACCCTTGAAAATGTCGTGCCGCCCTCTGCTTGGGCCAGCTTAATCTCTATCTGTCAAGGACTGCTCTCCTTGATGCAGCCCAACAACGCCCAGACATTCGGAGACCTGCAACTTGGGTTGCAGGATTCCGAATATCTGGGCGTTCCTGGGCTGCAACCCACGTTGCTCTGACATTAAAATGAAAAAAGAAGACGCAAACCCATGAACTGAAAGCTTTTATAGTGGGCACCGTACTAAAATTTTAAGCCACAATTTCAAAGATATGTCCCAGAAGACTTCCAAATTTTCAGAAGATTAGCTCAGTTCTTACCTGCAGTTCTCGGTGCCACGCTTCGATGTTGTTGTTCGTCCTGGGCATTTCTGCCAGTCTTGATTCTCTAATTGACCAAACCACAGGAGGAAAAATTCCGACGACAAGCCGTTTCGATGGGGTCTTCCGATGTACACATTCTTGAAGTACCATATTTACTCGAGTAATAGCCGCACTATTTATGAACAAGGCCCTTGCGTCTACTTTTCCACAGAACACATATACATAAAATCACTGCGTTGCGCATAAATGACATAGCGAATAGCCAGATCGAGAACACGATTCTCCATGCAAATGCAATCCTCACAGATGGAATCTTGGCACGAAGACGTTATCTCTGTCCTGTAAACAGCTGGAATCATGCTGTCGAACGCGGTGATTGGCAATCTGCGTGCTCCGCGGAAAAGCAAACCCTCAGGCTTTCGTCATAAACAGTGCGGCTATTACTCGAGTAAATACGGTAGTCCGCCACGAGTGTGGCATCGGTGGGGAAAACCTCGAGCAGGTCCTGGAAGGCCCCGGAAATGTCGGCGATTGGCAAGAGGACCAATGCTGAAAGCCTTCACATCTGAAAATTCAAAAGAAATAAAGTAACCCGATTGGCTTAACTGAACACAACAATAAAATACATATATATATAAATGCTGCATACCAGAAGAGCAAACTCTTCATGAGAAATTGTAGCGATTACTCCGGTGACCACTGGAGCGCACCTATGTATACCGACTGGAATAAGTGCAAGAAGCCTCCCTGTACTCTAGCGCCGGGAGTCATGGCTTATACAGCACAAGTATGCGTTTAGTTTCTTTTGTAGCGTGAGCTACACTGGCCGAGGTTGAGCAGTTTCGCGTGGCTCTCATAATGAGCCGTGCTCCGTGCATGCGCAAGTGCGGAGCAAGTGACGTCACACGGCGCACAGCTGGCGGTAGCGCAGCTGCCGTCGCCGCGGGTTCCGCCACCACCGTGCGCGGCCTCGCTGGTCTGAGGCGCAAGCGCGAGGAGCAGTGACGTCACACGGCGCACAAGCTGGCGGGGCGGAGCCGCCGTCGCCACGGGCTCCGCCACCACCGCGCGCGCCTCGCCGGTTTGCAGCAAAGCGCGAGGAGCAGTGACGTCATACGGCGCACAGCTGGCGGGGCGGAGCCGCCACCGTCGGCGGGCTCCGCGCCAGCGCGCACGCCTTGCCGGTCTTCGCATTCGAGATGTCACAGCAGCGACAGACGCACTGCTGCCGCCGCGTGCCCAGCTGTCCGCCTTCGTTACGCAGTAGCCAAGTCAGACGCTGCAGCGGAGCCGCTAATAGGCCTCTCATTTTGTGCGCGTAAGCTCACGCTGCGTATATCTGGCATAGCGAGCTAAGCCACCAATTTTTTTTGCTGCCATGACATCGCATTAATCATTTCCACGGGACCATGCACCCGATTTCGCTTCGTTGCTGGTTACTGCCACTGACATTTAGACATTCAGAAATATTTTGAACACTTCCAAGCTATATTTAGCGGGAATCGTCACAGGTGAAAGGCCAAGTGTACCGCTTCGCAACTTAGCACAATGATGATAATGCAATAAATGCAAAGGTGCAAGCGAGCTGCATGGACAAGAATGACGAAAAAAATTCCGAAATCCCGAACAAGAGGGACAAAGGACAGACACAAATCTCCAAACACAGCTTAATGACTGGTGGGCGATCGAAAAAATCCGCCTGGTCCTGGTATTGAACCAGTTACCTCTCTGGTGGCAGCTGATTAAACCCGTTTGCTCTACTGACGTCTAACTCCTGGTTAGCTCAGTTGGTAAAGCGCTCCACTGGAAATGGAGAGGTCGCTGGTTCGATACCAGGACTAGGCGGATTTGTTCGGTCGCGCACCAGTCACTCAGCTGTGTTTGGAGATGTGTGTCTGTTCTTTGTCCCCCTTCTCCAGAGATTATTTTCGTCATTAGCACAATCTTCGTTAGGGGTAAAAACAATTTAGCCATTTATTGGTTACTTTTTTATGCCTAGTCATTGAAGCTAACACTGACGTGCTTTGTCCATTTATTTGCACTTCGCACGCATGGTCAAGCAAAAAAAACGTTAATCAGTTTACAGATACTTAGATAGTGGCAAAGACTCTGTAATATCATCCGGTACGTAATCAAAACGAACATTACGAGCGACTGCGCTTTGAGACGTGCGGCTCCCTGTGGTCGTTGCAGGTGAAGGCGATGAAGATGTTTTTCATGTACCCTTTCTCGAACCTGACGAAGAAGGAAGCTGGCCCGTATCCGTACACGTCGTCGAGCAACTGGGTGAGTTTCAATCGCACACGATAAGGATCGTGTTCGAAAAGCTGTTGTCACCGACAGCTTAATTAAGAAACTCAGGGCGGCACTTATTACGTTCGTTCTACGACGTTCTTAGCGGTCAATGCCCTCCGTTTCTTATATCGTCAGCGATTATGCATCGTAAAGGAGCCAACGTCACGACCCGATATCTCGCTGGCACGCCTGTATAGACGCTTTTCGAAAGTGCCTGCAGTCTAGTAGCTGCTGCCACAAATGATCCGAGGTTTCCATTGTTTCGGGCTCTCACATCATCCGCCGCTAACGTGGGCTGCCTCAAAATTCGGCAAGGACTCGATTCCAAAGACACGCGCTTCATGGCGACCGCCAACGTTGCTCGATGCACTTTTTAAAAAGGGTTCTATCGCGCGACGTCCTGACAATCCTCGTCTTTCTGCGTGTGTACGTTATGGTCCACTTATCCCAAACCAGCGTGGAGGTCTCATTTTGCTCTCTATGAAGATACCCGTACGCCGAATGACGAAGCTCCAAATATGTTCACACTAAAAGAAAACAAAAAAAGTCTGCGTTGTGCCATTGAGCACAGTGATGAGTCGCGCTCACTGCGCGCAGAATTTTTCTTTCTTTTTGAGGTCTGAACGTATTTGCAGCCTCGCCATTGGCCGAGCTCCCTCCTTAGAATGGAGCCATTGGCTCTCCCAAGTGCGCTGCGGGAAAAAAGACGCTCGATGTTTTCTAAGGCTTACTCGAAGTAACCTCATTGAACAGGATGTCCACAGGAACGCTATATAATTTCCTAGAAATCTACGTCTACCTCTTTGCAACAGAGCACTAAGTCACAGGCTTCGTGTCTTCTGCGCTCCGTTCAAGTCCACCGCCTATACACTAACACAGTGTTTCCAAACAAGCCCGCCTTACCCACTCCAGGTGTGGGCACTGCGCGTGCGCAGAAACCGAATTCGGGAGGAGTGAAGCGTCTGCGCATGCCCCGTACCGAGAGCAGGTTCACCGCATGCACTGGCGTTACGTGAGTGAGTTGATTTGGTCTATAGCCGACGGTATACGATCCGATGGAGCCAATCAACCACCGCCAAAAAGTGCGTCGTCAAGGGGCTCATCATAGCCCATTCCCTACTTGTGAACGTCTCAGAGGGCCCCTGGAAAGAAGAAAAAAATTGCGGTGGCTTAGCTCGGCTATGCCAGGATATACGTAGCGTGAGCTTATGCGCACAAAATGAGAGGCGCTATCTAGCAGCTCCGGCGCAGCGTCAGACTTGGCTACTGCGCAACGAAGGCACACGGCTGGGCACGCGGCGGCGCCAGTGCGTCTGCCGCGGCTATGACGTCACTCCTCTAAAATGCGAAGACCGGCGAGGCGCGTGCGGTGGCGGTAGAGCTGGCGGCGGCGGCGGCTCCGGCACGCCAGCTGTGCGCCGTGTGAGGTCACTGCTCCTCGCGCTTGCGCAGATTGGCGAGGCGCGCGCGGTGGCGAGCGGAGCCCGCGGTGACGGCGGCTCCGCCTCACCAGCTGTGCGCCGTGTGACGTCCCTGCTCCTCGCGCTTCTGCAGCACAAAGTACGGCTCATTATGAGAGCCACGCAAAACTGCTCAACCTCGGCCAGTGTGGCTAATGCTACAAGATCCTTTCCGTGGAAGAAATGGGGGTTCTGAGGAAGTGAAACACCTGTTTTAATGCGAAAGCATTAACTGTCCCATGGAGCGAACCGACGTCATGACTCTTCAGCTTTGTAGCCCCGTGCCAAACGGCACCTAAATTCCCCCGAAGTGAAGCCGCTTTCTGATGGATAGGCTCCCATTGGCTGGCGTGCGTCATCGAGGAACGAAGCTCCCATTGACTCTCGTGCGGCGTAGTTCCAAAAACCGCCACCAGAGAAGCCTTCTCCATGGTGGCGCTGGGGTTCCTGTCTACGGGGGAGCATATGGAGGAACTCTAGGCGGCGCTAACGCCCCTGAATAAGAAAGGTAGCGCCATCTTCTCCCTCCTCCTTTGACGCGCACACCTTTTATCTTTATGTTTTGCTTTTCTACGCCCGCACATCGACTGTAGTGCCGCCTGGATCGGCCCAAGGTAGCAGACAGCCTTCCTATACTTGAGTCAGAGCGCAGTCAAAGACTGAAAGACACGCCCAAATACATACACACAGGCAGGGGCGGATTTAGAGGGGGGGGGGTCCGGATGTGCTGACCCCCTCTTGATTTCTGCATGCGCAAAAATTGGGGCGTGAAACGAGGGAGAGGGAGAGGGGTTCCTAAACATATGGTACGCTGACCAACACCTGACCCCCCCACCCCTCAGGAAATTCTTGCATCCGCCCCTGCACACAGGCTAAAAGCGCACTGTCACGGTCTACCAGCCTTGAAGGACGGGCTCAAAGAAAGACGATGAAAGCAGTGACGTTGCACAGTCGGCGTTATTTGATTGGCGGCATGAGCTCATAGCATGCACTGCACTCCGACAGCATAGGCATTCGTTCTCCCTCCTCCTCTGACGCGCACACCGTTTATCTTCATGTTTTGCTTTTTTACACTCGCGCATCGACTGTAATGCCGCCTGGATCGGTCCAAGATAGCAGGCGGCATTCTTCAAAGGATGGCGCTACTTTTCCGTATAAAGAGGCTTTCAGCGCCCCGGCCGCCGGTAAGAGGCTCAGAGCGGTGGCGGCAGAGCCCGCTCGGGTAAACTCCGGAGAGGTTATACGGCCGAGCTCAGCACGGCGCGGCCACTTCACGAGAGCGCGCGCTCGAACGTCGGCCGCTACCTCGGCAGTACCGGAAACGTGGCCGCCCACGGCACTACGCCGCAGACGAAATAAGGGAGCGGAAGAACGACATTCATGCTTTCGCATGCACAACTCATAAGAAGTACTTAGGTGTCCTGAAACTTTATTTTTGTATTTAGATTATTTTAAAATATTTCTCATATTGAATATCGTACATTAGAAATACTCGCGCCGCGCTGAGGGAAATGTAGTCAAAACTTTCGGCATATCGACTGCTAAGCTCGGCGCCGGCACGCCGTCGACGCTTCCGGCATCTGTTGGCAGCATTTCGCACGCGGCCTGCAATCTTTATAAAATGCTGCCAAATGCCTAAAACAAATTCTTCGTTTTTTTTTGTTTTTTTTTAATAAGATAAGTTTTTTCGATGATATTTTGACTCCATACTTCCACCACCTAGTTCCACCCCTGCAGTAAATCACAGCGCGATACATTAGGAAACGATTTTCGCGGTTCGTTTAGAGTGTCAGATATTTTTGGCCCTCATGGGGGTCATGTATAGTTTCGTAACCCAGAAAACAAAAAATGGAATCGACATGAAATTTATTAATTACTCCTTTTTCTTTTTTTAGCAACAAGAGGTAAGGGCCGTTTTGCATTCCCGCAAAATTGCTGTAAAAATGTGTGACTGACGACGGGTAAAAGTGCCCGCGCTGTCGACTCGAGGGGACATAAATAGTTGGCAATGCTTTAACGCCGCGGATATTTAGTTCACTATCTATCACTTTTAAAGATAATATGAGGTTTGATTTTATTCGGTATATTAATAATCTCGAGCTCGATTGAATAGCAATTGACCAAACTAAATATCCAACATTACACTAATTCAATTACTCAACCCTTATTATATCTTTTTTTTTGTACTAGGAAGGTGATGTTTCGTGTTTTCAAATTAGTATACAAATTTATTAATTTCGTCTGTTTGCACACTCTTTGCTTGCAGAATTTTACCGTGAGTTGTTACTTTTCCACGTCTATTTCACGCCTGTTTTTTTTTCTTGTTTTTACAAATTTATATAAGAAGTAATATCTTTCAAACGTTTGAGCGCTTTTTTCTTTCAGAGGCTTACCGTAAGTATTTACCTCTTTTTACGTCATGTATATGTTCTAACACGAAGGGGTTGTTTCTGAACATTACACCCTTTGTCTTTCTTTCTTTCTTTTTTCTTTCAGAGTTTCGACGTAAGTTTTTATTTTTTTAGCATTATGTCGGAAGCTCTTTCAGAACTGCCGATGGGGAGAGTATGAACGAGGTTTTGTCACTTAAAGGCCGACCTACAAAATGGCTTTCCGCAGGGTACAAAAATCCTCCTCTCCACTTTTCCTATTTCTTCCTCTCCACTTGGATTACCTAGCCCCCAACAAAATTAGTCCCCCTCCGTCAAGATAGCGGTGTGAGAGGGAAAAATGGAAAGGGTGGCGAGGAAGATCTCCCTATTTTGCGGGAAAACTTCTTGTGGTTTGGACTTTGACGCCAAGAAGGCAAGGTATAGCTGTAATATCGAGGTGTTTTCGTGGTCGCATATATGCTTGTCGCGCGTCATTGGGATTCACCACAAGTTGCGAGCTCCCATGTATGGCGGTAGATCGCTGTGCTTTTTGAATTTTCTTCGCTTCTTCTTAATTACTCTTTCTTGGTAAAAACTAAATTGCGCACGCTTTTGAAAAATAAATATATATACTACTCAACTGTATATTTTATAAAGATACAAGACTTTCTTGGAACGCGGACCCCTCTTTTATGTAATATATTTTTAGCGTCTTTCGACAGCGCGCATTTCGGAATGCCTTCCTGATTTGCATGTAGTAAAAGTGTTCAGATATGTAGACGACGATCTTTTAAATTTAGAAACAAAGTCGGGTTCGGTAAGGGTCGTTTGAGGATTGTCGATGGCTTTAGAAAAATCACCAGGTGGACTAAAGTTTACATGGGAAATGCCCGTGGATAACTGCGTTCGTTTTTAGATCTTATGATCATGTTTTTAGACGACCATGTATGTTGAAAGAAAAAGTCTTGTATCTTTCAAAAAATGCACATTTCAAACTGGTAATGAAAGGAATAGCCTTAACGTGCCTTCAGGCGGCTCTTGGGTGGAAAACGTAGGCTACCCCTAACCTAATTTTGAGCTGCTGTCAGAGCCTTCTTCATAAAATAAAAAAACTAACCTACAAAGGTGCAGCCAGACAACAAAATATATATATATAAAAGGGCGCGTACACGTGACTCCGTACTGGCCTGATGTATCCCACAACAATAAAAAGAGAGCCACTATAAAAAAAATATAGACACGATGTGAACATTGTTTTTTCGGCCCTTTGTAAACTCTCCCAAATCTGTCCGATCCTGGTACGGCAGCAAAAAACACTATATTCTAAGAGGCACGTAATGCAGTATAATGAATGTTTCACTGATGTTGTACACAAGATACCACTAAGTTGTGAAAAAGTTTACTTTGGGCAAACTGGCCGCTGTTTTAAGATAGAGCATGTGAACATAATCTTTCTGCGCGCAACAACGCTGGGGGGGGGGGGGGGGAGTCGCCTTGCAAACTACTGTAGGAGATGCACTGACTGTAAACCTGCTTTGCACGCAATACAGTTTATAAAGAAAGCGAAATATAAACCCTACACAGAGAGAGAGAGAGAGCGAGAGAGAGAGATTATAGTGGCGTTTTACGTCAAAGAGACGGATGACAAATGTGTTAGCGCGCCCCTCTTTATCTGCTTTAAGAAGAAGTGACTTTTTTGAATGGCTGCTTGTAAGAGTGAGATTGTTTGTGATGCAAATCGGTCAAATGAGTGTGTGTATATAAGTGACAATGGTTTCTAATAAAACCAGTTGAAAGCTAGCGCCTCTCCTCTCGTCTTTGTGTATTTATTGTCCTCGTTTTGTTCGCGCTTTTAACCTTCTAATTAAGTACGAACCATATCGCACAAACCCAAGTTTTAATACTCTACTCATTCGGCACACATAGATGGTCTATGGAGCTTTGTTAAACAACCAACGTCAATAAAAAACAATTAATGCTGGGCTTGACTGACGGTTTAGTGCTTCGGGGACTCCATAAAGGCCTTCAGACAACCCAAATGGTCCGCGTACCCCCCCCCCCACACACACACACACACTTAAGAACCACTGGTTTAGTTGATTAGAAACATGCTTGCATGCAAAACACATCGTGAATATATCAAACTTCGAAGTCCGAAAACCTCCTCGCGCTGTCACTCACTCTTCATCGCGCTGTCTCTATTGTTTCAGCCTTCTCCAAGTCAGTTTCAAGCTAGATTCATCGAGCTGGTTAAAGCAATAAGACGCATTCAAGCCGTACAACCCAGCGAGGATGATCTACGGTAAGGCTGGACTCCTGGACCAGCTTGCTAGAACAACGTCTCAGCTGAGACTGTGTGAAAAAAAGCACTGCAAAGGCTTGGGCGCTCGAGCGGGGAGATTCGGTTTGAGCCTCGCTCAGCTCAGTGCGCTGGCTTTGGCAGTGTTTTCTTTCCTCCAGTCTCAGCTGTGACGCCGTTTCTATACTTCGTTTCGCTTTATCTAGAGAGCGAAGCCAAAGCTAGAAGTGCGAGATCAGCGCTTTTTACGTTTCTCCCCAGATCGCGCGCTCGAGCAAAGCCTGAACGCACGGAGCTTTCGTGCTCGGCTTACATCTTGCCTTCGCTCGCACATAAGGTGAAACGAAGTATAGGAAGCCGGCCGTGTCTCTTCGTGTGATAACGGGGCATTTTATGCGTGCGATACACTGTCGTATGCTTCGTGAGAAACGGTCTATTTACAAAATTTATTCTGGAGTTTCAGGTTTATGCTACGCGCACAAATATGTCATAAACAAAACAAAAGTGTCTTTTTTTTTTGGGGGGGGGGGAATTGACAAGGTGTTTTACTGGATCCCCTCAATAAATAACTAAGAAATCATACATGGTGACTAACGAAACAGTCCAGGCAAATACTATCATTGCGCAACGTAAACCGCATAGTAAGGTTAGTTCTTTCATTATTTTTTTATGTATATTTCTTTCAGGAATGCAGGGAAAGTGACACTCTACTAGCTAGGTTGTTCGGAAAAACATATAATCTGCCTCCGAATTCGAACTTCGTCGATCGTGATTTGGGCGTATTTTAGGTAATAGAAAGCGATGAAAAAGAATAGGATTGATGGGAATTGATAAAACAGGATTAATGGGAATTGATGGGATTGAGAATTTGGCGACAAGACCGTAAACATCTGGAATGTTCAGCACTGTAAAAAAAAAAGTATAGTATTTCTGCATTGAATGTCTCGCAAAATAGCACGAAAAACTTCTCTTTGATATGTTGTTTTAGCAAAAAAACAACTTGGCAAAACATCTGTTTTAGATGCCCCGTGCCGACAACCGTTGAATATGCGGCTCAAGCGGCAGTCGCAGAAAACGACTTGCGCCACCGGCTGGTCCCATCTGGCAGTGCCATGAAGTCCTTTCTTATGGACTATCAACTCTCACTTTCAAACTCCAACCTAAATTCGCCACCGCAAAATAAAAATATAAAATAACAATAATAATAATAATAACATGTCAGCAAGAAAAGCAATTTAGTTTCCTTTTTTATTTTCTTACACGATTTTTATTATTTTTATTATTTACTACAACAAACGCCACAGATGCTGGCAATGTCATGTCTTAAAGTTTAATGAACCAATATTGAACCCAAGTGTACCCGGCTTATAGATATTTTTTTCCTATTTATCTTTAGGTTGTGGTGACGTCGCGTTTCCCAAAATTTTGCATTCTAGTATATCGCTAGCGTCACAATCACAACGGAGCTTCGAATTTGTGCAATGCGCGGTAAAAATGTTTCTTTTTTTATTTTGACGTTGAAGATCGGAGGCATTTTTGTCATGAAGATAACAAGCAAGGCTATATAATCTGGCTTTCAAGGAAATTAATACACAAACCAAACCCCCTCACTTCCCCCCCCCCCCCCCCAACAAAAAAAAATCTAGATTATTGAACTTAACTTTCAGATCGTCTACGCAACGCGAGATCTTCGAGACAAGCACTTGCGCCGAAATATTCGGGGAGAAAAATGGTATCAATATAAGATACTCACTAAAAAAAAACATTTACGAAAACAAAAGTTTTGCAGCGCGAGACGTGTTCTAGCTCTATAACCATGTGCAACTGCCTCGAAAATTAGCATTGTATAATTATGAAACCGTCGCCTCGATGGTCTTTTGCACACTATACTTCAGGTGTTTTAACAGATGAGGGTCACAGGCATAGAGTCACTGAATCTTGGGAAAGTAGCGCCAAGCTCCCGATGAAGGGTATGTTTGCACTCGTTGGTTTATGAGCATCTTGGTTTAAAACAGTCCGACAAGACAAGGACAAAGTAAAGACGAGACAGACGACGGCGCTGACTATCAACTGAAAGTTTATTTACACCGCTCCCAGAATATATGACCTTTGCAAAAATCGCCTTCTGCGTGCTGCCATCTCTGTCTCCTGGGCTGTGGAACGCCTGTGTGATCGTGCGCTGTTGATCTGCTGTGCGGTTTATCGGACACTGCGCATACGTCCACAGCTCAGTGACTCAGCATTTTTCGCCCGGGTGATAAGCGATGCAAAGGTCTATATACACATGGGCAACAGCCAAATAAACAGTGTGCGAAGAAAAGACACAAAAATACGTGCAGTCTCAGCATCTTATTAGTTAGATCAGTTGGTGTCACAAGGGGGCGGGGGGGGGGGGTCGGACTGCTTCGGATGCAGCGCTCAGGAGGTGTGTCGCGGCGGGCGACGAGAAGGGGAGGGGGAGGGTCTCGGCGGGCTACCGCCCCGGGTGCCCTTGCCCTGGTGACGCCACTAAGTTAGATTATACAGCGCTGTGTGTCATAGTCGGTCCCTAACATGCACCAGTGAGGAAACAAATTTCTTTATCGGACAGAGCAACGGAGGCCGTGCTGACACATTTGCCTTTTAGTTTGTCTATCTTGAAAGCTTCTATTATCTCTGAGTTAGTTTGTCATTGTTCCTTCTAAGTAGTTTGCTTTTTTGGTAGTCAGGGGTACATCCACAGTCACGGCAGTGAATTCCCAGATGACCAGAGATTTGTTTTGTTACATTATATGGATGTTCACTTAATCGGTCAATTAATGCACCGTCCTATTTGTCCGACGTAGAACCTGTCACGCGACAGAGGAATGGAATAGACGACGCATTCTCGGCGTTTTGTCTCCTCTTCGATCTTGCTCACCTTCCTGCAGAGGGCAGACTAACGCTCTGGAGCAAAAAAAAAAACGACTTCAACTTTTGCTTTTTTCTATGTTTTCTTTAATTGTGGGAAATTTTGTGCAAGGCACGGAATGACGGACACCTTTTTGCTACGGGTTCTTGGGCATTCGTTACTTGTTGGGTGCTTTTTCAAGTTCTTCAGGAATTGTTCGACCACTTAAGTTAGAATCTTGTGTGGGCAGCCGGCATTCGCAAGTCTGTCTACTTGTTTTAAGAAGCTATTCGACATGCGGTAGTCACACGATTTAGAAAGGGCAGAATTAAAGCATGAAATCAAAATTCCTCTTTCACAATCTTGGAATGTGCTGAGCCGAATGATAGGATCGGCTTCTTACTTCTGGGCTCAAAGGCCCACCACACATGCCCGGCTGACAAATACAGGCCTAGGTCTAAAAATTGATGAAATTATCGACTGTCAATTAGTGCTTCAGTTCCAAAGGCGCAAGACGGTCTTTAGAAATGTCAAAATTTCGAGTGAATTCGGATTCAAATTCCAGTTGCGCGCAGTCTACGAAAACAAAATATTCGTCTACAAAGCTAATAAAGTTTGCTACTTTGGTTCCCTGTATGCGATCCACAATTAGCCTGTCAACATGGCTAAAAAAATGTCACTCGTGATCGGGGCGATGCAGGA
This sequence comes from Ixodes ricinus, assembly GCA_037355805.1. NCBI lineage: Eukaryota > Metazoa > Arthropoda > Arachnida > Ixodida > Ixodidae > Ixodes > Ixodes ricinus. The sequence goes on from JAZHYW010015075.1 coordinate 32,865, forward strand.
GCCAATGCATACCCCTTGTTTTTTGGATAAAAATGTCGTTGTTCCATTTCGCAAAAGTCAAGCAGAAGATAGAGATGGAGTAATTCCAAAAACGTTTCTGTGTGAATACCACTTTTGTTTTGAAACTCTACGATCCCCCTTTTTCATACAGTCATTAACGTTGCGCATTAGTTAGTTATGTTGAATCGAATACAAATCTTTTATGTCGGCGGAACATGCTGGAGGCCCCTGTTTGAAATTTTACTTACAATTCTATGACATTTTCCGAATTCCTTCGGTAATATTTCCGAATTCCTTCGGTAATCCTGGTTTTATATAAAAACTGCGCAAGAGACTTCTGTTAAGTTTCATTTTCAGACAGTATTATCCTTAACGGCCACTCGATTTTATGGGTTTTTGACGAAAAGAGCATATCTAAACACCTTTTCTTTTTTAATTTATCGCCCGCGATAGCTGTTCCAGATTCAAGCTCTTACATAGCCCTTTAACACCATTTCTAACCTTGACCAACCATATGTCGTTACACCTTCGAAAGACAGAAATAATACTCAGAAGCTTTCTACGGGTAGGTATCTCTAGGCATTACAGCAAATCTACCTTCCTTGTCTGCTGGTAACAGTGCAACGAAACTCTCTCTCAGGTACTCTACTGTGCGTTTTAAAGGAAGTTTGGCGGCTGAAGATTTAGATTGGGCTAACATATCGACACCCTCTGAAATGCTTCGTCTGGGCTCGTCTTCGGTAGCACGGCTTGATAATGCTCACCATGGCTTTGGCTAGTAGCTCCGGTGCTGACTTTCGTGGCTCCACGGCAGGCTTTGGTCCTTTACTCAGGACATGGTGAGTCTGTTCTGGAAGCGAGACCTGGCCCACGATATGGACAGGTATTGCTGTGACGCGGAGCAAGCTTCCGAAGCCTCGGAAGGTATTGGTGCGACATGAATTCGGTCGTCTGGTCGGTGATCCCAGACAGTTCCTTCTATTGAAGCCTCGCAGTTGGAAATTGTTCGGAACGTTGGAGCAGAAACCACAGTTGGTTCTTTTACATCCGGATTTATCGCTGACATTCTGAACACAGAGTCTTGCATGCCCTGGAGCCGTGACCTACCGAGAGAGATGCAACCACCAAACAATGCCAACAATTCGGGTGGCAGAAATTTTCGGCGTATGCAGAACCCCAGCATATGTGCTCTGCGCGACGTGGAAGCAATGAGCGGGATGATACGAGACTGATCATGAATAACTCCGTTGGTCTGTCCGACGAAGAATTTTGTTTCCTTAGTGGTGCATGTTAGAGACCGACTATGACACAGCACTGTATAATCTAATTAATAAGTTGCTGAGACCGCATGTATTTTTGAGTATTTCGTACTATGTTAATTTGGCTGTTGCCCATGTGTGTACCAAGGTTACTCGATCAACTCAGTTGGCACACTCCCACAGACAGCGTGATCCCTCCTTGTGCCCCTCAGCCGGGCTAACGCTGTTCGAAACGCCAACCTTCTTGCTCGCTGCGGCGCATCTTGTAACAGCAGCCCAAAACACGGCCGCAGCGGGCAAGAAAAATGACGCTACAAACAGCATTTCCGAATCTAAGGATTATGAGCGGAAACTGACGTGTGGCAGCGCGTGTCTTAGAAGGGATCACGCTCTCCGCGGGAGTTTGCCAACTGAGTTGATGGAGTAACGTTGGTGGGTAGACTGGATACTAAGAGCGGTGTAAATGAACTTTCAATTGATAGTCAGCGCTGTCGTCTGTCTTGTCTTTACTTTGTCCATGTCTTGTCGGACTGTTTTCAACCAAGATACCAAGCTCCCGGTACGATTGCCATTTTGGTTCATGGAACGAGCCCCTCTCTAATCCTCCCTCCAAGATTAGAGAGGTTTTGACCTCTCTAATCTTGGTGAGCCGACCTAAATTTGCTGGTGGCTAAGACGTTGTAAAGCACATATTCGCACCGCCACCAGATGCGGTGTGGTTCGACGGCATTAAAATTAAATTTTCCTGTCTCGAAATATGCAAGAACATCGAAAACATTAAAAAAGAAATTTGTGGAGAAAAGTATGACTGATAAGTTTTATTGCACGCACAGTGCCAGAGTCACTTATATTGGCAGGGAACCCTTTCGGTACAATGATGCTCCATTGCGATTTTGGCGCTACTGGTTCAGAACGACCCAACTTCGAAGCTTCGAAGATTTTAATGGGCCGAAACGGCGATTGGTATGACAACTGAGAGCAATCAGCCAATCACCTCGCGAAGTTTGGTCGCCTGTATGTTAGTATCTCTTTGTGTCCGGCTAGCGGCCAGAGAAGGCCATGGCGCTGCGCTACGTTTCCAGGATCCCCGTCGGGCTAAGAAATGCGGGGTGGCCTCTTGCTTTGTGATTGGCTGTTCGGGCCTTCTTATCGGCAAATGCAGCATTCTGATTGGCTGCGGAGCGCTAATGAGACGCTATGCATGGTTCCGCCTTACCACGCGTTTCTTTAGCCGTCGGCGATTATATAGGCTTACGAAAATGGGCTGACCGCGAGCATGGGTGCCTTCTCTTTTTTCAAGGTGGCTCCAGCACGACGCCCTTGGTCTGGAGCCGTTCTACAACACCTGGTCCAACGACCTGTGTGAGTGCGAACCTAGCGGCACGCCAAGCCCTATGTTTAGACTGTATACGTGGCTTCAGGTGCCAGATTTAATCTTAACGAAACAATTTCAAATCAGATATAGCTCGCGGACGAATGAACGTATTTTTGCGGCTTCCTTTTATCGGTATTTATAGGGCAGTGGTTCTTAACAAGTGATGCTTCGCGGACCCCTTGTGGATCGGCGGAGATGACGCCTGACCCCGTTCGTGGTGAGGGAAAGAAAAAGATATAGGTTAATTATGATAATAATTAAGTACAACTAAGGGCTACTATGAAGTATATACTTCTCTCATTGGCATGCACACGAAAAAACTCACCCAAACATTAGAATGTTTCTTCTCAATCTGAAAACAAAAAAATACAACTTTTATCTTCGAGCTTGACTTGTGAGGCACGGCCTCGCGAACCGCTAGAGTTCCTTCGCGGACCCCAAAGGGCCCGCGGACCCCCATTTGAGAATCACTGCTATAGGGCATTGATAATTTTTGCAGACGTCAAATATTTTGCTGAAATACAAGAACTAGATAACTCGATGGTTCTGCCCCAACAAAAAACTATTTGCTTTCTATTACTCAATCGCCTTCAAATTAAACAAACACGTTAGAACATTGGGTGGCTCACTGAACACCATAACAACGCCTGCATGTCTGCGGTCTGTACTATCTCGCCACGAGTGCCAAACCCAACTTCTTTACGCAAGAAAGCCTGCACGGCAATTTTATCGAAGAGCACTCCAACTGCCAAACACTTCAGAGTACGGAGATAACTATATGGGGCTTCACAAATTCGGCAGACACTTGAGACTGCTTACGTGTGGGGATGCGAAAGCATTATTGTCCCTCTGGTGAAATGTTTTCGATTGATGTTTTCGAAATGCATTAAAGTTCTTTCTGCTGATTCGGTGAGTGTATTTGCGTATACGTTGGTCACAGACTGGAAACATTCAGACCATTTTGCCGCAGAACTACGCCGTCACATGCCAAGGACGCACGCACTAGACACACCTTTAGTCAGCCAGAACCATGGGGTATCTTAAAATGCATCTGCCCTTTGTTTTTCCTTTTTTGTCGTAATGTTTTGTATAACTTTCGCCTGGCCTATTGCAAGGGAAATGAACCTTATGTATGTTGTAAATAAATTGGTTTTCTTATGAAAAAAAAAAAGAAGCCGCCGTGGCGTCGGGTAAGCGTGCTCGTCTCGCACCCCGGAGGCCCGGGTTCGATTCTCACCCAGACCAAATGTTGCAAATTTGCTTTTCAAAGCCATTAATTTACTTTGTTTACGGAAACTTCCCAGAGAAATTTAACGTCAATCCGAATATTTTTGACGTTTTTTTCTACTCTTTGCGCCGTCGGTCATTTCTGGTACCATCACTCGGTCAAGCCGACGACGACGCCGGATTGTCGTGTAATGAAGCATATAATGCTTTTGCATTAAAAAAAACGAGAAGCCGTTTACAACTCCCTGTAACGCCGAATTAGAGCGTAGCTCTTGAGGGGGAGGATGGAAGGGTACTAAGGGAAGGGTATACCCTTCCTTCCTCCTCCTCACCTCGTCATCCTGCCTGGTACTCCGCCACGGGGGCCATGGGGCCCCCGTGAGGTCACGAGTCACGTGACCTGGCCCTATTGAAAAATATTTTTACCGGAATGTCATTTCCAGTAAAAGTCTATTTTACTGGATTATGGGACTCTTTTCACTTCCAGTAAAGCCACAATTTACCAGAAGATCACCAGATAATAATATCTTTATGACCTTTGAAAAAATACATGTGTGCGTGCTGGCCCACGAAAGCAAAGATGCTTGTATGTGAGACCAGGCAGCCAATAAAATACCGTGACACAGTGAACACTGGAGAAACAAAACAAACAAACAACAATAATGTAGGAATGTGGGCAACGAATACGCACTAAGTAATTATATAATTATTATTGCGCGAGCGTGAGGCACCATTCTCTTACATTCTGTTTTACCGCACGAAAGGGATGATATGTTCAGCAAAGACTCTGGCAAACTGTTGAAGATTGGCCGGAATTCACCGTGTTTTTTCTTTCTTTTTTCGGAAGTCAACGGAAGGCACTTAGGAGGAAGCCTGTGAACCGTGGTTGGTGTATGTTTACCAGATGCTGGACGATTCGGTAACAATTAAAGTGGTTAGTCCACATAGACCTGAAGGTTCTATGTATCTATTTAACCGGGTCGATACCAGTGAAACAATTTGCACAGCTGTAGACAAAAGCAATCAGACCAAATAGGAACAACCGAGGTTCTTTGTCGCAAAAGATATCTTTCAAGGTACTCACAATGCCGCTGGGTAAATTCCTAGACGTACGGTAATAAAACCGCGCAGGTGCACCACACGGACACACACACGTATACTCTCAGTAGCACGTTTAGCGAAAACCACGAACGCGCGAAACGAACATCCGCCGCCGTTGAGAAATCACGGGCACAGATCACGATGTCGTCCCTGATGTCGTCGCCGCGGGTGCACCAGGCGTCAGTAGCACGCTTAGCGAAAACCACGAACGCGCGAAACGAACATCCGCCGCCGTTGAGAAATCCCGGGCACACTCACGATGTCGTCCCTGATGCCGCCGCCGCGGGTGCACCAGGCGTCAGTAGCACGCTTAGCGAGAACCACGACCGCGCGGAACGAACATCCGCCGCCGTTGAGAAATCCCGGGCACACTCACGATGTCGTCCCTGATGTCGCCGCCGCGGGTGCACCAGGCGTCAGTAGCACGCTTAGCGAAAACCACAACCGCGCAGAACGAACATCCGCCGCCGTTGAGAAATTCCGGGCACACTCACGATGTCGTCCCTGATGTCGCTGCCGCGGGTGCACCAGGCGTCAGTAGCACGCTTAGCGAAAACCACGACCGCGCGGAACGAACATCCGCCGCCGTTGAGAAATCCCGGGCACACTCACGATGTCGTCCCTGATGTCGTCGCCGCGGGTGCACCAGGCGTCAGTAGCACGCTTAGCGAAAACCACGACCGCGCGGAACGAACATCCGCCGCCGTTGAGAAATCCCGGGCACACTCACGATGTCGTCCCTGATGCCGCCGCCGCGGGTGCACCAGGCGTCAGTAGCACGCTTAGCGAAAACCACGAACGCGCGAAACGAACATCCGCCGACGTTGAGAAATCTTGGGCACAGTCTTTTTCGCTCGCTGGATGCTTCTGAAGCCGGACGGACAAAGAGGCGTAAGAAACAGGTCACTGAAAGATATTTTCTTTTCATCTGCACACCCAGCTGCTCTGGAAGATACAGGTCGCACACATGGAACGAGAATCCGAGATCTGAGCGTTCGTTCCTGGCCGGCCGTTGCTCGTTGACGGACAAAGAAGCCGGTTTTCTTTAAAAATAAAAAAAGTCAGCAAAACGACCTTCTCGCATTTTCCCCACGACCCAATGCGAGGGAGAGAGGGTGCGTGGGGACTCGTCCTTGGTGCGAGGCACCAAGGACGCCCAGTCCCCGGCTCGCCTCGGCTTCCCCTCCTCTCGTGTCGGCTTTGAGTGAAGTTCGGTAAACAGGGAAGCGAGTCACCCGTTTCGGGTAAGATTAAAACCGGGTCGTCTGGGAATCGAAAGTGGCTGGCGGTGACATTCCAGCGAAATCTGGAAACCCGATGCCGATGAAATTACAGCAAAATCTGTTTGCTGGCAAATAATCTCGCACAGACTGCAGGTAAACTGGTTTCGAATGAAAACGGGTGAAAGTGCCCACCTTTTTGGATCGTCAAAACAGTTCGCTGCACCCACTTCTTGAGGGTTGCAACGTCGTCCCGAGCTAAAACTCGCACTCACGAGAATGCCGCCCGAGTGGTCTCGTACCTGCTCTGCCCCGACTTTTGCCTGTCGCAAATAGCAAATTGCCGGTGATCGCTGCTCACCTTTTGGATCGTCAAAACAGTTCGCTGCACGCACTTCTTGCAGGATTGCAACGTCGTGTCGAGCTCAAACACGCACTCACGAGAATGCTACTGCATTGGCGGCCACCATTACAAACTCAGCTAGTCCCCCTGCTCGTCTTGGCTTCCTTGCCTTTAGCCGTTCCCCTTTCGTCGGCTACCAGTGAAGTTTGGTGTCTGGCAAACGAGAGTGGCTTCCGGTAGGATTCCAGCGACGGGTAATCGAAAATGGTTCTGGCAAAACTTTCAGCGAAAGTATCTTCCAGTAATATTTCCACCACAGACTGGTAAACGACGCTGGTTTCTTGTGAAAATGAGTGGAAATTAACCCGTTTCCACTGAATGTCACGAGAAGTTTTTGCCGGATTTTAACCGAGAGTGACTCCGGTAAAACGTACACCGGAATCTGGTAGCTGAAAGTGGCGGCCGGTAATATTTCCACCAAAAAACTGGTAAACTACGCTGGTTTCTGGTGAAAATGAGTGGAAATTAACCCGTTTCCACCGAATGTCACTGGAAGCTTTTGCCGGATTTTTCAATAGGGGGGGGAGTCACGTGACCTCAGGGAGGGTCATGTCACCTCGGGGGGGGGGGGTCACGTGACCTCAAGGAGTCACGCGACCTCAGAGGGGTTACGTAACCCTCAGGGGGTCACGTGACCTCAAGGTGTTATGTGACCTCAGGGAGGGTCATATGACCTCGGGGGGTCACGTGACCTCAGAGGGGTCGCGTGACCTCAGAGGGGTCACGTGACCTCAGGGGTCAGTGACCTCAGGGGGGTCACGTGACCTCACGGTTACGCCGACGCCGACGGCGACGGCGACGCCGCTCAAGCCGGAAACGGGCGCCTAAGAGCTGCGCTCTAAAAATTTCAGTTCATAAGTTAAGCTTGCGATGTGATACAAAGCACGTAACGCGCGACTTGTGAACATGCCCAATGCCTTGAATCACAAAACTAATATTTGGGAGAGAAAAAAAGGTTCTAGACTCGAGTTAATTTCATTAAGCTCCTTCGTCAGATGATATAATCACCGAGAGCTTATTAAAGTAGTCATGAAACGATATCGGGTTGGAATGTTTATGACTTTGCAGAGGCGTACTGGTCCTAGTCTGGCCCAAGTATACTCGGACAGACCGCCACAGAGTTAAGGCCGGTTCAGACACTTGCGTTTGAGTGCGTTTGACTGCTTTGCGGCGAGAGCAGAAAGCCAGTCACCAGCAGATCTGTGCGTCGTATGAAGCATGGAATCCAATTCAAGGAATCATCTTAGCACGCGATATAAGCAGCAGGGATGTCCTGGTTTCTCGCTGCCGCAACGCAGTCAAACGCAGTCAAACGCAACTGTCTGAACCAGGCTTTAGAAGCTTCTTTGTCGCGGTAAACTGGACCAATCTCATAACCAGTTTGACAACGCCACTGCTGCCGCAATGCATCGAGAGAACTTAAGTCTCTGCACGTTAGAAAAATCTCGCTGGAACTATGCGCGTGTAGAGCACGAAAAGGCACGAGCCCTCGCATGCATGGCCGTCTGCCTCCTGCGAACTAAAGTTACGGCGGGGACATGCATGCGCCGAACACTTAGTAACATCGGTCTATTGCGAGGATAAAAGGGGACTATTTCTTTCAGTTTTGCCTTCGCAAAGCTCGATGACGTAATTGTGTGATCGAAACGACCCACCTGACGACAGTCGAGAGCAGCTCATGCATTGGACACAAGAACTGTGTGAGCAATCGACTCCGACTGGGAACAATCAATGCCTCGGCGGACATTCGGGTGGTGGCTCGTGTCCAACCACTGCGGTGATGAGAATAGCCGAACTCTGACAATGCCGGCAGCTCAGCACGCGTTTTCTACTTTTCCGACCCCATCGTGTGACTATGATTAACGTGGGCGGCATAGTATAAGCACCAGGCCACGTGGCCTCTTGTTCTGGCTCCGAGTTGAGGGGATGAACGATGCTCATTTTTCTCGAATTTATTTGCCGACTGCCATTCGTTAGAAAGAAAAATGAAGGCAAGTTCATTCGGTTACTAACGTTAGGGAGTGATTGTGAGTAGTTTTTAGCGAAAGTAGAAAAATCGTTTTTAAAAGGGTATTCACGCGTGGGAGAAATCCCGGAAATTTTCCCCTAGCTCGCGCATCACGCGAGCCAGTGGGAAACTTAGTAAGTTTTAATGGATCGTTCCAATAACTCCAATGACGATTCCCGATCCTTCGCCAACGACTTTATTTATTTATTTAACTTCTAGGGCATGATACACTACAAAAGACAATGGTACAAATAGAAAGCAAAGTTTTCTTTGTATAATTATAAATATACAAAGAAAACACACAATCACGGCTTAAAGAGCCTCTTTGGAAGTTGCTTGGTCATGGATAGTTGCAATTTGATAAGGAAGGCGGTTCTGTATTCTACAGAAGCGCGAGAGATAAAAGAGTGAAAAAGAACGCATTTGTAGTACATTGAAGAACGCCAACCCTTTTTTTTTCTTTTGTAATCTAAACGATTGGATATATATAAGAGGGGTGTTAGTATGTAATGACGCAGAGAAGAATGAAGATAGATTTTGTGAAATGGAGATAAACGGGACGAGTCTTTACGCAACGCAGGACTCGGTAATATTAGAGTTTTGGTATTGCGTATAGAAGCAAACGCAAGGGATGTGCGTTTGCATTAGCGTTGCGTGCTCTAGCCTGCAGTGTGCTTGCGCGTCTTCGCCATTCGCCAGTCCAAGACGCAGTTTGAAGCTCCGCGCATGCTCAGTGTGGAACACGCCACGCTAACACAAACACCCAGGGCTTGCGTTTACGCGTACACGCAATACTAAAACTCACTAATAATGAAAGTTTCATAGCGGTTATACTAGCAGTACGATGGTAGTTAAGAACTGTGAAACGTGCCGATTCGTTTTGATCTAATTCTAAGGACGACGTGAGGTATTTCATGCCGGGGTCCCAGACGGAAATTGCGTACTCAAGCTTCGATCTTACCAGTGACTTATAAAGAAGAAGTTTAAGGGATGAGGGCACAGAACCCAACTTCCTTCTTAAAAAACCGAGCACGCGGTTAGCATTGTTAATGCATGACGTGCTCTGTGTAAATGTTTCACGAAAAGTTGGATGTTGTATGAACACCAAGGTATTTTTAACAACACGCGGACTCCGAACAAATGTTATTTAGGTATAGTATAGGCAAGACAAATGGCGTCACGACGAGACACAAGCTTTGATTTCCACTTAGTGATGTTTATTTATATTAGCCATGTATTAAATCAGTTTATTAGTGTCATGAGTCAGACTGCAACGAGCTTATGTTGTGCGTCGATATCTCAAGGTAAATAACGCAGTCGCCTGCAAATAACCAGGCAGAGGGTGAAACGCAGGCTGGCAGATATTGTTCATATAAATAGGAAAGAGTAGCTGACTTAAACTTGAACCTGGTGGAACACCGGAGTTTACGGGGGTTAATGAAGAAGTAGAGTCATTGACAATTAAAAATTGTGAGGGATGAGGCAAGAAACAGTAAATCTAGCTTAATACATTTGGCTCAATATTTGAGCTTACTCAGATTGAACAGCAATACCTGGTGACTGACCTTATCGACTTTATATATACAGGACGCTCCCATAATTCACAGCGTCCCTCTCGCGCAGCCTTTAAGATTTTTTTTCTTTTTTTTTTTGCAAAAAGAAGGTTTGTTTTGGGGCCATCGCCAATACGTACCTGCTTCGCTATCTTCCTGCCTTCTTTACGTTCTAAAATGGCGACATGCTAAACCCTGCTCCTCTTTCTTTCGCGCTGCTGTACATCGGTCTGCCCTAATGCGTCACAAGACAGTGAGGGCGCTGCATATTTCCGGAAGGGTCTCTGTGCGCTTTTGTGAGTGCACGCGTTTTAAGAGGTGCAACCGGCAAAGGCGTTGCTGTGTGTATTTTTATGCACACCCGGAACTGCAGCTTTCCTGGTTATCTTGTATCGCGCACGAGTTGTTCATATTCTGCGGGAGTTGCCGCTCTTCCTCTAGTTTTGTCCCATCGACCTGAAATTTGTTTTTAATGATATTTGTAACTCAATTTCCATCCCTGCAGCTACGCAAAATTTTTGTTTTATATCGTCCTTTTCTTTTAATTGCAGTTTTTCCGGCCCAATACTTGCAGCGGGCCGCCATGACCATGCAGTTTCTGGAGGAAGCCGTCCTGTACGAAGACGTTAATATATATTTTCTCTTTGTTCATCCGAAAGGCACATGTCAGCTCTCAAATCTGAGACAATGTGTGCCCGAAATGCCCTCTTAAAATGTTCATGCGTTTGCTTTCCCGCAAAGCACTCGGAGTGTCCCCGCGATCTACGGAGCAGTGTTGTGCCTGTCACCGAAAATAAGCAACCAAGTAACGTGTCTAGTTAGTTCGTAAGGAACCTAACCGGTTACCGAGATTCGTAGTCGCCCTGCAAAGGTAACTCAATACCGTATGACCGTTGCTCGCTAAGCGGCCGTTGCTTTTGCGTTATTTTTGAGTTAGTCTGGATCTAAGCATTATTATTTGGAAACGGTAAGAAGCGGATACGAACACTGGTAAAGAGTGAACTACTACGAAGATATTTCATTGTGTTTTTATTCTTTGTTTATCGAAGTGGTGTAGTGCAGTGAGGTCTCGCGATGGCGCATTGACCCTTTAAAAGGGTCGAAATTGTGACCGATGTTATTCAAAGCTAACGAGCAACGACTGGCCTTGTTTTATAGACGATACCGTCAAAAAGTATTAATAAAATACTTTACTCGCTAGTCATATCGGATTCTAATGAGGGCAATAGAACGTCACTAAAAATCTAACGCATTGCAAGTAACGATCGTTACTCGTTACGCTTTACTTTCAACAACTGCGACGGAGCAAGTTCGGTTACCGGCGTGAGCATTAGATCACAGTCATTGACTCTGCGAGAGCCAATGACTTGGTTTAAGACTGTGATCTACTTAAGGGTTTCTGACCATATAATACGATTTTAAATGCTAATAGGCGTAAGTACCCAAGCGCAGCGCCATCATTTTGTTCGAATATATCTAAGCTACCCATACTTGCAGAAATGGCAACTTTAACGAGGTCCTACTAAATCAGTATCACAACAAACACAAAAACGATGACTTTGAGATACGATATATCATTATTATCGCAGCATCGGTTACAATAGGATTTCATGGCTATACCTTGCGTAAGGTATATGATTGACTTAGTATACATTAAATACTGCAACCTCGTTCGGTGCCAGTGCTCTAAACGACTTGAAACTGCTTTTGTTTTCAGGCCTCTGGATCTGCCCCTGTATGGATTTCTGGGGCTTCGCGAGATGTTTCATTCCTTCAACTATTTGGGTAAGATGCCATTTCTTTCGAACCGATTTCGATTGTCTTGTGTTTATTTATTTTATTTATTTCATATACCCTCAGGGCCAAAGGCACTAGAGAGGGGAGTGGGTACAATGTATAAGTATAAAGTTTTAAAAAAATGCAGTGGTTATTAGTACATTAAATTGACTCTTAGTTATACAATGTTAGCTATAGCGTTCCTGAACTGCTGGAGATCTTTGATTGTTGCTGTCGGGGCGGGAAGGCCATTCCACTCCGCTGATGTGCGAGGAAAGAATGACTGAAAAAAAGCATTAGTTCTACACGATGGAATCCCGACTTTATGAACATGATCTAATCTAGATGAGATGTATTGGGGGGGGGGGGAAAATATGTTGGGCGCGCAAGGAGGGATGAAGAAACAGTTTGTAAAAGAGACAAAGACGAGAGGTTTTGCGGCGGGATGTTAGGGATGGCAGATCAAGGTTAGGTTTCATTGTACTGATGCTTGCAGTTCTATTATAGTTAGACAATATGAAACGAACAGAATTATTTTGAACCATTTCAAGTGAGTGTATCAAGTTTTCGTGGCTTGGATCCCAAACTGAAACGGAATATTCGAGTTTAGAGCGAATTAGGACCTTGTATAGTAGTAGTTTTAGGGATGAAGGTGCTTTTGCAAAGTTACGTCGAAGATAACCCAACATTCGGTTAGCGTTATTAATAACGTACGAGGTGTGAACGCTCCAAGTTAGTTTAGATGAAATGTGAACACCAAGGTATTTATAAGAAGATACGGCGTCTAAAGGCACATTATTAAGAGAGTAAACGGGTGAGTTAATATTTTTTCTAGAGACACGCATAAGTTTACATTTGTTAATGTTTAGTTCCATGCACCATGTTTTGCACCATACAGAGATGGCGTTAAGATCAGATTGAAGAGTGGTTATATCGTTATCACATAAAATTTCCCGGAAAATTACACAGTCATCTGCAAACAAATTAATATGGGAAGAAACACAAGAAGAGAGGTCATTAATGTAGATAAGAAAAAGGAGAGGGCCAAGCACAGAGCCTTGGGGCACACCAGAGTGGACGCCACTTGGGGGAGATGTGAGGCTGTTAGCTGAAACGAACTGAGAACGGTTAACGAGAAAATATTCAAGCCATATAAGAAGTTTGGGATAGAGATTAAGCTGACTTAATTTAAGAAGTAAAAGCTTATGACACACCTTATCAAATGCTTTCGAAAAGTCTAAAAATATGCAGTCGGCAAGTGATGATCGGTCAAGAATGGCGTTTAGTTTATGAGTGAAAGATACCAATTGAGTTTCGCACGAATAAGTTTTACGGAAGCCGTGTTGTGAAGGAGTGAAAAATGAATTCGATTCAAGAAAGTTGGCCAAGTTAGAAAAAAGAATGTGCTCTAAAATTTTACATGGGATGCTTGTGAGCGAAATGGGTCGATTATTAAAGGGAGAATTCTTGTTACCTGATTTGTGGAGTGGAACAACCTTTCCCACCTTCCACTCAGCAGGGAGAAAACCATCGTCAAGGGACTGTTGGAAAACCTTTGATAAAATAATAGAGAAATAAACACTGGTACTTTCTTAAAATTTTGGGTCAATTAGATCGCAACCAGGGGCAGAAGATTGTTTTAGTGATCTAATTATGCTTTCAACACCACTGGGATCAATAATAACAGGAAACATTGCAAGGTAATCAGTAATCACATGAGTTTATATTAGGCAATGGGACATCAGTAGTTACGGAAAAATTGCGTGAAAATATATCATTAAGAACGATGGCACATTGATTAGAGGGAATGACATTACCATCACTGTTGACCAGGGTGATATCCTTATTATCTTTTGGGTTAATAACACGCCAAAACTTTTTTGTGTCAATTGTTAGCATGACTGGCAAAGTATTTTGAAGATAGTCTTCTTTAGCTTGTCTTATCGCTGTTACGTATTCCTCGGAAGCAAGCTGATATGCGGCCCAGCGCGCATTGTTTGAAGAAAGTTTAGCTGACCTGAACAGTCGCTTGTTTTTAGTTAGATAGGCGTTTTATGCGAACGTTAAACCACGGTGCGTTACTGTTAGAGATAATAGTGCGAGTAGGGATGTACTTATTCGTTAGAGCATTAACCTTCGTTAAAAACATATCCCAGTTATTTTGTACGCTACGTTTATCAAAATCCTTCAAGAATATATCAAGAAACACGGATAATTCAGTATTTATGGCTTCAAAGTTCGCATTCCTGTAGTTTTGAATAGTTTTCACTTTTTTAATGGTTTTAGGTCGCGTCAGGTTTATGTGAAGTGAAAGTAGGGAATGATCGCTCAGGCCGGGTAAATAACTGATGTCAGTTACAAGATCGGGCTGAGGTGTTAGTATGAGATCTAGGACGTTTGCGACAGATGAGGTCGTTCTGGTAGGTTGTTTCACGAGTTGTGTAAATGAAAAGACAGAGCACATTTCTAAAAATTCATTAGCTAGGGTGGAAAAGGGGGCCATGCTGGGTGTCTCGCCATCCCATGTTATATTTGGAATATTAAAATCACCAAACAAAAATAAAGGTAACGTGGGATAGCGAGTTCTGACAAGGTTGGTTACATCGTGTAGATCCTTTACAAAACTAGAAGAATAAGTGGGGGGGGGGGGGCGATAGCAAACACCAATGACAATTCTTTAGTGACCCAGTTCCATGATAGCCCACACAATCTCTAAGTCACTGGGGACATACATACACTGAGATGGAAATTCTTTAGATATCGCCAAAAGAACACCGCCTCCCTGACGGGTTATGCGGTCACAGCGATAAATAGAAAAACGATGCGCGTCTTGGAAAATTTCATGATCACGGAACTGAGAGTGCAGCCAGGTTTCAGTTAGAACTATTACGTCAGCATTACAGCTATCTACTGCAGAAGTTAAGGAATCACGCTTGTTAATAACGCTCCGAATGTTAGAAAAAAGTACCGAAACATCAGATAAAATTCGTCCACTGCCCCTCGCGTTTTCCTATCTCAAACCACGTGTCGAAAGACTGGGCTGTTGGTTATTAGGGGTATGATCTGACGCAAGTCGTATCACGCTTTCAGTTGCAGTGTCATACATGTACTGCCTCCTGTTTATGACCAGTTTGTTATAGCGAAGCTGAAACGGTGGTGCTTCTGGCTGATTTTTAGCAAACTCAATTAGTTTTTTTCGAACGTAACGCGTAGCAGGAGAGAAATCCTCGCTAACATTGATGTTCTTTTCTTTCAATTTGGAGCGTGCGGAAAGTATGCTGTCTTTTATTTTGTAGCTTGAAAATTTAACTATGAGGGGGCGACATTTATTTGCCGAGTAGAACCCTAAGCGATGAGCACGCTCAATTGCACCGCCCGAAAGTGTGTTAATAGTTCCCGCAAGAAAATTCCGCAATTGTTCCTCCGATTGTTGCCATGATTCACGAGAATCAGGAATTCCGTGAAATTCCGTGTTGAAACTTGCGCTGCAACATTCGGGGTCTCAAACGGCCACGTTCGGTGCGACTTCGTTTCCCAGATTGTGAGCTTGTGACTGATCTTAGCACAGCTTGCATCGCTGAGGTCACCCATCAACACGAAAATGTGTTGCAGGGAAACCTGAATGATCATGTTCTCAAGCAGTAATAATCTGCTTGTTAGATTGCTCAGTTTATCCAGACTGTTCTTAATGTTGTGTGTGTGTGTGTTTGTGTGTGTGTTTTTGCGCGCGCGTTTTGTCGATTTGCTTGTGGTTGGCGCTGCTTCGTTAATTGTTCTTGCGAGGAACTTAGATAATTATTTAGCTTTTTTTATTATATTGTGCATACCATCAAGCGCCGAAGCACTGTGGAGGGGAAGGGTAAAGCGAACAAAAATAAAATACGTCAAAACAAAAAGATGCGGCGAGAAATACAAACATTAAAAAGTACACTCTGATTGACAAAAGCTGAAAGCAACATCTGCTACGAACATGATATATAAAAGCAAATGGCTCATGTTGGCTCATCACACAGAAATGTGAACAGAGATCAGCAATAAGGAAAATATTGTGTATAGTTGCGATATCTGCTGGAAGGTGGTTCCAGTCGTTTGATCTATGCGGGATAAAACAATAAAAAAAGTTGTTCGTTTGGCGACATGTTAAAAGAGTAATAGTTAGGCAATATAAAAAATGGTCTCATTACGACTGATGATGATACACTTTATGGAACAGGCGAAGTCAAAAAAACTTTCTACGCCGTGACAAACAGGGTAACAACTAACTGGACTTCATTGATGATATGCTAACTGTTCGATTATAGTTAGACAAAATGAAACGCACGGCGTTATTTTGAACTAATTTGGGAGCGTTATGTAGAACGGCGTGGTTAGGATAGAGGCTGCATGTTTTAATTTAGACAGTACAAGAGTGTTATAAAGAAGAAATATTAAGTTAACTGGGGACGTTCTGAAGTTCCGTCGTTGGTATCCTGACATGCGGTTAGCGTTGGCGATTATTATATGGATATGAGGTTGCCAGGTTAAAGTCGATGATATGGTAACACCTTGGTAACGGTACGAGTTTACGGATTCAAGTTGAAAGTCGGCCAGTGTATACGCTGAAGGACGCGCGCCTTGCCGTGAATTAAACCCGCATCAGTTTGCATTTGTTAGGGTTTAGTTCCGTATGCCATGTTTTGCACCAAAGAGTAATATTATTTAAATCAGATTGCAAACGGCGTTCATCGTCATCATCATGAACTTCCCGAAACGTTACACAGTCATCCTCGTGTAAATGCGTGGAGGAAGAAACACAACTTGGTAAATCATTAATGAATATTAGAAATTAAGATTTGCATTTCGAACCACGCAAAAAAAAAAAAAAAAACAGACAGCGTGGAAAAAAAAGTAGTAGGATACGTGCAATCATGGGATGAGCTATAGTCAGCTAGCCATCAGGTAGTTTAAGCAGGAAGACTGGGTAGGCATGAAGCTTGCCTACCTTATACGCACATTTCGTTCATTCAATATGTGCTGGCTAATTTCATTTTCTAGGACGAACCATCGATGCTGATAATATCTACAATCACTGGTACTCCCAGAATACCCTGCGAAAGTTTACAGAGATTAAGAAGTGCTTCGAGGACTTGCTTAAAAGCTATAAGGTGAGGCATTTTCATCCGCCATTCGAGATGAATCTGTTTGAAACTTTCGTTTTCGCACCCCTCTGAAGAGAACATTGGCACCATATTCTATTATTTTAGTTTTGCAACGAATGCTCCTTGTCGTGGTTCCAATTTACGAGGAAGAGAGAGAGGCTCCATGACAAGTTAAAAAACACAAGGTGTGGAGTGTCCCGAGCATCGTATATCATCGCTTCGTTGTGCCATGCTAAGAACGCCAAATACCAAATCGCGAAGCAAAAGCCCACGCTTCGGTTTCCTTCGGTCGTGAGCGACTACGTGTACTGTCCAGAAACCATTACTTAACATTTAAACTTTTATTGTCTGTCTCATGAACGCAGATAACCTACACAAGATACGAAATTCACAACATCATTGCCGATTCCGCTGCAATTGAGCCATTGTACCAGGTGAGCTGTTTCTTCCTTCGGAGAGTCACTTATTCACGTATTTGACAGTTTTGGTTGATACCACAAACCGATAATTAGTACCGTATTTTTCGGACTTTAGTATATGTGCCGCATATCGAAGCTTATTTCAGCTGAAAAAAAAAAAAATTTCTTAGATAATCCGCATCCGGTGCATAGACCGCGCGCGGTGCATAGTGCGCAGTTAGTGCCTAATCCCAACGTAGAAATTATCATATACAGCGCATCTTGACAAATCGCCTGCTGTATTAGCTCACAAAGGAGCTTGTATTATACATAAATTGCCAATGATATACTCTGTTATTTATAAAATCAATCACGTCGCGTCACAGTAAACGATCTAAAAAATTACAATACCTTGCATAGTTCGCACCTGTAGATAGTCCGGACCGGGTAAAATTTCAATTTTTAAACATGTATAGTCCACGGACTATACACCAGAAACTACGATACGCATATCCCCTTGAGCCTACGTAATGTACTGCACACTAACAGAGATATATAGTACGACGCATATTCGAGGCCCGCGCACAAACGCGCGTGTGTCACAAGAAGGTCATGACGTTGGGACAGCTACGAGGAACAGTTAAACGAGGTTGTTATGAGCCGATTTTTCAGGTATAAAAAGCCTAAAAGAGTCCTCATTTTATGCGTGATCTACTTTGAGATAGAAAGTGTAAAGGAAGGGAATGACGGTTCAAACCTTTCGCGTAAAATGAGCAACGACTCGGCCCTCGACCACCTGCAGCCTAGAAATTGGTGTAAGTTACCGCTGAGAAACGGCCCTGCCGCTATAGTAGCTGCAAACTTAAAGGGATGGTGAACCGAACATTTCAGTGTCTATAATAAGCGGCGCACTATCTTTCCATGAGTCAGCAGCCGCAGGTGTGCACTAGCACACGCAACGAAATTGACGTCATCATATCCCCATTCGAGCTTATTAAGCGTGAATGAGGGATATGATGACGTCAATTTCGTTGCGTGTGCTCGCGCACACCGAGGGCTGCTGACTCATCAGAAAAGATAGTGCGACGCTTATTATGGACACTGAAATGTTCGGTTCACCCTCCCTTTAAGAAACGCAAAGCGTCACGCTCTGAGTTTCTTGAGTTTTCAGTTACTATAGTAAAAAATATGGAAATGGCGAATAAGAAATCTTGAAGCAAGACGCGTCAACATAAGCAGCAGCCACTGCTTATGGTGACGCGTCTTGCTTCACGACTTGTTCTTCGACATTTTCATTGACAAACGACGCGATCTTATTGAACGATAATGGTAGGCTCGGCACAGGCAAACGCTCTGCGTTTCTTAAACTGTCGTTGGCTCTTGTAGTTAACCGCAGACTACGGCGAATTAATTCTGAGTGTATACGAACGAACGCAAGCACTGTGCGCCTAAACAGCGGTCTTAGATTGGCGCATGGCACCGACGCACATGCGCAATATGGAGCACGCAACGCTAACGCACGGCGCTTCTGTTTGCTCCTTTAGGCAATACTACAACTCTCTAATGTTTCCCTATCGCTATCCGGAGGCAACGAGGCGCGCGTCCTCAATGCAATGAAAGCAAGGATAGTTTCAGGAGTTTTAGGCAGGTATACGCTGTCGAAGTTTCAAGTAAGACGTGAAAAGCGATGACAAACCACAGGTATTTCGCCCCATTCGACGCTATTACTCACTCTCAAACTTGCCTATGTCCGCGCTTAAAACCGTGATCCGGCACTTCATTTATTTATTTTTTATTTTATTTTTTGCAGGCGTACGTGGTTGAATTGTCTAGACAGCGAAAAGAGCACAAGCCACGTGCGACAGTGACTCGTCTGGACGACGTGCCCGACCTCGAAACGGACAAGCTGTTCGCCATCACTCTCGCCAGTGTGAGTGTTCCATCTCATTGACAGACGGTGCACGCTCCTTCTTAGCATATTAGTCCAAGTTCTTTTATTTTAGCATTTAAGTTGGTGAGTTATACGAGGCATTGACGTGACTTTTTGACTCGGCTTGCGTTAACATGAACCATTAAGTTATCCTGTGTTCGAAGCATAGTTTTCAGCATTCTGGCTGACATTACCGTATTTTCGTGTTCACGTGACGTTGTTATGTTACGTTATGAAGTCACGTGACACCATAACATCACATGACACAGTGACGCTACTTGTCAATGTAACGTTACGTGATATCGCCGCGTGCGTGGCGGAGTTGGCAAAGCACGCGGCTGCCACGCGGAGGAACGGGGTTGGAACCCCGCTCGGCGAACACCTTTTATTGGGGACTTTTAGCAAACCGTTACCGTCTTCCGCGTAACTGCACTGCTGGAGCCGTTGAGGAACGCTTTTAAGCGCGCGCCCCGCGGTCACGGTATCATCACCCGGGCGCGCGCTTAAAGCATGCTTCAAGGCTCCGGTAGTGCGTACGCGGAACGCGGTAAATGTTTGCTAAAAATTTCTATTAATCAACACTCTCCTAGAAAGTTCCGGCCCATTCTTGGCTGCCATTGAGTGTTGTAGTTAAGAACATTCCCGAACGTGTCGGGTGTATAAAAGCTGCGGTAACGCGCTGCTTCGGGTCAGTCGCTCTTGCGTCTCGGACGCAAGATGCTAATTTTACCCGGGACAATATTGTGACGCAACAACAACTTTACACAAAAATTACATACGATTTCTAGGGCTTGTGCGAGAATACCGGAGGCACCTATAGGAATATTTCGAACGAAGGCGGCTTGATTACTCCCGCACACAGGTAAGACTCCATACCCTTTGCAATTTTCGACAAATCGTTTGTTTCTTGGTTTCTTTTTTTTTTAGTTACCGGTATCGGGAGCTTTTTCTGACACTTCTAAGTATCTAAATGTGCGCCCTGTGCTAGCCCTAAAACCCTTTATCTGTGCTTTCTCTGGTCAACCTTTTTTTACCTCGCGCAGAGTCTTGTGTACAGGGAGATTGACTTGCACTTTCCAGCGTCCTGTCACACGAATTTCACGTAACTGCTAATTATTTGACTGTAACAATCGTCGCAGCGTACAAAGTTTTTAACGATAGGCGTTTTTGGCTAGTTGCTCCGCATTTCGTGAAGTCATAGCCTGGGACGTCCCATAATGCAACGCGCGCAGTGTTGCATTATGGGACGTGACACACCTACACACCAATTCATTTTATCCGCTTAATTTAGCTGGGAAGTTGAACTGGTGTATAGGTCGCGTGACACCAGCTCACGTGCCGTCATTTTGCCCGGTAAATATAGCGGGAGAATTAACGTCCCGTCGACCTACACATCAATTAAGTTTCCCCGCCAAATTTAGCGGGAAAATTGACGTCAGGTGACCTGATGTTACGTGACCTATACGGAAATTTAGTTTCGCTAAACTTAGCGGGAAAATTAAGGTCACCTGAACTACGCACCCGTTAAGTTTCCCCGCTAAATTTAAAAATAAATTCGTTTTAGTGTTTTTTTTTCTTTTCCTTTTTTCAAAATAACGACTACTGGCTACGTTGGCTACCAAAAGCGTCGGTGTGGTCGGCTTTCCAAAGTTTAGCCAGAACTGGAATTACTTCTGCTTTCACCGATGTAAATACGATTAATGTCAGGTTGTCAATATTGCCGGTGAGGTTTTAGGAACGTGATGACTTCAAGCTTCCATCGTACACAATCAAACTTGTCACCGCCGATTCGAAAACGCGCCATCAAATTTGTCGTTCACAACTGATAATCCTGACCTTGACGTCAAGGGTAGGTACTATCAAAGGACGCCACTGAAGGCGCAGCACACTACGAGCCCTGGCAAGCGCGTCTCGCCCACGTTGCCTCTCGCTTGAAGGTATGTTTCATGGCCGCTCGTGAGTTCAGGGATGGAACTCGAACCGTTTTAAAGGACTACGGACACCAAATTTAGGAGCTCATCTATTTGCTTCAACATGAAACGCGTTAAAGTAGAACTTCACCAATACCAATTATTACTTCGTAGGAAAACACAAAAGAACAACAACATACTTTAAACTGAATTAAACGATAACCAAAAACCACCTGGAAGTCTGCGAATCCTCGATGGAATGTCGTGGCGACATCAGGTCAGTAAGAGCAGCGCTACAACGGGAAGTACAATAACTCATAGAGATCACTCAGGCCTGTACGCAGTACCGAGGCGCTTTGGTGAAGAAAGTCCCAGCAGAGTTGGCCACCATTGATTTTAGTTTCGAGTGGTCTTTCCGGCAACGCTTATTTGAAATGGTTTGGAGATTGTGTGACCAAATGCCCACCTCTGCCGAACACGGGATAGCTGCCTTTGTTGACTGCTACAAACTCGATCGCAAAGAAGTGAATACAACTACCATCGTTGCTGAAAGGAGACGGCCCCCACGGCTCAGCAAAGAGGCGCACATCTAAACAAATCGCCTCTGGGCCACTAGACAATCGAAACTCGATCCTCACGTGAAGCTCGGCAAAGAATGGTTGGACCGGCATTGAGTGACTCCCAAAAACTACTGCCACTCGACATGTGCTGGAGTACACTCATGTCGGAATAAGAGGAGATACAGATACTATAAGAATGTACGTACCCATTTTGCGAAGGCAATCCATACGGTGTTTATTTGAGCTCAATAAGAGTGTAACACACAAAACAAGAAATAGAATTGATGAGTGTCCCTTTTCGACGACAGCGTTCGCCACTGCTGCATCTGAAAACAAGGGGACGATGAGGGGAAAGACTGGCCTTCTTACCCGAAAATAAAGGTCGGGATTCAAAATGTTCATACGGGAATGGTCCACAAAGGTCGCGCATATCACTCTCAGCAAGCCAGCCGGTCGTGGGCAGATGGTCTTGGTCAGGGTCGTCGGAGCAACGTGGCGTCGGAGGGCCTTGCTAGGCATCGTTCCTAGCTATCGTCGTTGGCGGTGGCTTGGTCGGTGGGGTGTTCTTTCGTGTATCCGTGATTCCAGCGTCCGTCACCGCGGCGTTCATTTTCAAGTACTTTTTTCTTTCCTCTTGCTGGTTGAAGTCGGGACTCGCGCGGAGGGCACGTAAATGTCCGTTGGTCACGGCCATGTGGATGTGATCGTAAAAAATGCGTATACCTTTGGAGTTGTCGTAGAATTTTATCATAACTTACGCAAAACCTACGGAAAATTTCTCTAGTGAATACAAATTTGTTCTTCAGTTCTGTTGTACAATCTTTTCTTTTTTCTTTGTCGTAAGGTCGTTTCGCGAATAAGCTCTATTACCTGTTCCGGACGACGAAGACAAAGCAGACGGGTCATACAAACACGGCTCTAGACCGAACCGCTTCTCGGCCATCATGGCCACAGGTGATGTGGCGGCGTCTTCGTCCTCATCATTGTCATCATACCCACCGCTCTCGCCGCGTTGGTCGGCCATCACACACACGAGGCAGCTCCGGGGTCTCCGCCATATATTACGGCTACAGTGGGCTCGAGGGGGTAGAGGGTTCACCGCTCCTCTCCTATGTGCCTGGCGTTGAACGTGCCGGCGTCCGACTGCGCTAGTGTCCGCTTGGGGCGCTGCAGTAGATTCCTGCTGAGCCAAACATGTTATACAAAGAAGCAGTTGGAAATAGTTGCATAAGAAAATAGAGAAAACACTCCAAAAGCCGGGAGACGTCAAAATTAAAATAAGAGCACCGACTTGACACAACAAAAAAACAAACAATTTCATTGACGATCCGCTTCCTGCGTGAGGCATCTCAGTAGTTACAAACGAAATGCAAAATTCAACCTCAAGTCAACGCTATTTATCAGGAATGTCCGTATAAGCTTCGTGGAGAGGGCCGCGGTCTTTGTTACACACGGATGTGTCCCTGCGGACAAACCACGATTCTAGGAGTTTCCGGGACCCACATCTGTCCTCCCTCGCCAAGGTCGTCGCGGCCGCAAAGTCAAAAGAATGCCCCATTGTCCACGTATGGTCCACAAGTTCAGTCTTCAGTCGTGTCGCGTCGCTTCACGTGGGTGCGTACTTACCCCATGGGATACATGGGTAGTATGGGTGCACATGTTGTTGTTGTTGTTTCTTTTTATAGTAACTGCGTTTTTTTCTTTCTTTTTTTTTAGGATTAACTTTCTCTTTAAGAATTGGGAAAGGTTTCGTGACATTTTCGATTGCCGGGACAAGGATCCGATGGTGGCCGACCGCTTCTGCAAGACCCAGCACCCGCCCTCCTGAGCCGAAGAAGGCGCGGCCATCGAGACGCCAAGTCGCTCGTCGGACGCGCCGTCAATTGCTTCCAAAACCTGAATTCTTTTTTTTTTTTTACTTTTTTAGTTATGCTTGATAAACCAAATCGACCGCACGGTCGGATCTGTGCAGAACCTTGTTAGGTGCCTCTTTTGAAAGGTTGTACTTTCTGAGTAAAATAGTCCGATGAGTCGAGTAAAACAATAACGAGGCTGGTCTTATAACTTTTAATGCGAATAGCATTCTTTGGATACTTCACGCACTTTTCGTCTATCTATGTATCTATCTATCTGGCTATCTAACCTCTTACGCCGCGGGTCGATAAATAAATAAAAAAGACCGGCGCCGGCTGGGATTCGAACCGTTGACCCTTTGATCAGCAGGCAGACGCGCTAACCACAGAGCTATGAAGGCAGTTCTTTTTTTTTTTACATGGAAATTATAGAACAAGAAAGAGCACATCAGCCAAAAAACATTCAAACAGGCAAACGAGCATAGTAATATACATACAATAATATACAAAAAGAGACGCAGTGTTTTATGCTGCTAAAAAGAAACGATTAACTTCCACGATGATCGATATTCCCGGTCAACCGTCTCCAATATTTGTAAATGAACATCTCACTATGTTGAACAAGATGCTCTTGAGTGAAGCAATCAAGGCAAAAAAGAACAAGAACTGGAAATTTGTATGGACAAAGAACGGAAAGGTGTACGCTAGAAAAGCAGAAAACTCTGGGATTATAGATATAAAAACTGTATCAGACATTGCAAAAATTACTTAGGACGCCATGGCAGACGTAGATTTCAACTTTCCTGAACCAGAGGTGCCCTGTGGCTATTACAACACAGAAACCTTTAACAAACTTGACATTGTTGATAAAATTGGCATTTCCACTTTTCATATGAATGCAAGAAGCTTGCAAAATAAAAAAGACGATATCGAGATATTTTTGACGCCCCTTAAAATCCAGTTCGATGTACTAATGTTTACAGAAACATGGTATTCAGCCAAAACATTACCAGTGCAATTCCCCAGCTATACATGCCTACATATCGATCGAGATAACAAGCCCGGCGGCGGTGTTGCTATCTATCACAAGTCAGCGCTACAAATGACCGAAATTGATAAATGCTCTGTATCTACTGCTGACATTGAATGTCTTGCTGCGCAACACCGTGACACATGCTTCGTAGTGGTATATCGCCCCCCCACCGGAAAGTTTGCGAAATTCTGTTCCACTCTTGAAAGCATGCTCACATATCTTTTGCATCAAAACACCAAAATAATAATAATGGGAGACATCAATATTGATTTACTGTCCGACACTAGCAATCAACGTCAACTTAATAATATAATAGAGTCCTATGGGTGCAAGAACTTGATAAGTGTTCCAACAAGAGTAACGTTACAGAGCAGCACGCTTATTGATGTTTGCATTACAAATATTAACCAATCGAACGCTGTGCCTGGAGTATTTCTTGCCGATATGAGCGATCATTTCCCCTTATTTTGCTTTCTATCACATTTTAGAAATAGTCATAATTTACCTCAACCAGGAACTAAATTTTTTCAGAAGATCAATCAACATAGCATAGAGGCATTTCACAAAATGGTCTCTGATACTAACTGGGACAGTGTGATGACTAGTCAAGATGTTGATGAATCCTATTTCGCTTTCTTGACAGCTCTTAAGAAGTGCTATGACGCAGCTTTTCCTCTACAACAATTTAGAACACGGCGATGTAAGCGTAGAAAACCATGGATATCGAAAGAATTGTTGCAACGCATCAACAAGAAAAATAGACTGTTCGAAAAATTTCAAAAATGTAGGGATAACTGCGTACTACTAGAATATAAGCAATTTAGAAATGCACTGAACCGTGACATAAAAAAAGCTAAATCGCATTACCACGTCAGCAAGTTTAATAACATTCAATATGATCCTAAGCGTACCTGGAACGCTTTAAACACTATCATCAAGCCCAATTCTAACCATACGCCCCTTAATGAAATGCAGATTGGGTCAAGCGTCTTCAGTGGACGTGACATGGCAGATGCAATCAATGATTATTTTATAAACGTTGGTGCATCCAATCGCCCGAATACCACGTCATCGAGCATTTTTCCACGAGCCCACCTAGAACATACTATTATGCTGAATCCTGTCACTTCTTTTGAGGTTGAGGCTGTCATAAAATCACTAAAAAATAAAAGCACTTGCGGGGATGATAACATAAAAGCCGAACCGATCAAATACGTATCTAACATTATAAGTGAGCCCTTGCATCATATCATGAATCTTATATTTGAAACAGGTAGTTTCCCACATGCCTTAAAAACTGCGAGAGTAACTGTCATTCATAAAAATGGCGATAGAAAGGATATTAGCAATTACCGTCCAATCTCCGTTCTCCCCGTACTATCAAAGGTTTTTGAAAAATTAATAAACAGTCGAATTCAAGCTTTCCTAATAAAATTCTCAGTTCTATCTACAGCACAGTACGGATTTCAAAAGGGTAAGTCAACAGAAGATGCCTTGTTGGATATAAAAGATAAAATTTTAAATAACATTGAAAATAAACTTCTTACTCTTGGCATATACTTAGATTTTCGAAAAGCATTTGACAGTATCAATCATGACATCCTACTACAAAAACTTCCCCGCTATGGCATTAGGGGTAAAGCATTGGATTTAATAAAGAGTTTCCTACAAAATCGCGAGCAGTTCGTACAAATCAATGACATCCATTCTGATCGTAAAACCGTTAAATATGGGGTCCCTCAGG
The DNA here is from genome assembly GCA_037355805.1 of Ixodes ricinus. Lineage (NCBI taxonomy): Eukaryota > Metazoa > Arthropoda > Arachnida > Ixodida > Ixodidae > Ixodes > Ixodes ricinus. The sequence goes on from JAZHYW010015075.1 coordinate 59,353, forward strand.
GATCGGTATTGGGACCTCTGCTTTTTATAATCTATTTAGACGACATTGTAAACATCTCAGTTTCTCCAAACTTAGTCATGTATGCTGATGATACTAGTCTCTTTTTTTCTGGTACATCCGTAGATGAAATAGAGCAAGAAGCTAATAACTACCTACGAGATTTAAGCAGATGGCTCGACATAAATAAAATGCAATTAAATGCTGCAAAAACAAAATATATGTTATTTATGCCAAAAAATAAAAAAATCAATAAACTGCCATGTTTGACAATAAACAACTGCATTATAGACCGTATAACTGATTGCAAATTCCTAGGAGTATGGTTTAGTGAAAAACTATCCTGGACAACACAAACTGAGCATATAAAAAGTGACCTCTCTAGAACAATAGGAATAATTTATAAGACAAAAGACCTCTTACCGACTTGGTTGAAGGTACAAATATACTACACCCTCTTTTATCAAAAACTTCACTACTGTTTACTAGTTTGGGGCACCACGGTAAAAACCAACTATAATGGTCTTATGAGTTTACAAAAACGTATGTTAAGAATAATGGCCAACTCGAATCACGGTAGTGAAGCCGAAAGCCTATTTGACAAATTAAATATCCTTCCTCTTTCTAAGCTTTACCATTATAAGCTTGGGCAGCATATTCATAAAAACGGAGTAAGCGGCTTTGACCTCATTCCTGCAAATTTGTCTGAATATAATTTAAGGACAATGAGGACATACAGACTACCATCTATTAGGACTAACTACGGAAAACAAATGATCAATTTTCAGGTTCCCCAGCTTCTAAATGCAGTCGGCAATAATGTTATAATTACTGTAAACCAAACTACATTTAAAAAAGATCTACGCTCCTTTTTGATTGCCAATGAGTTGGTAATTTTATAGATATGTTGCAATACATTTTTTTAATATTTTAACCAGCATTTTTTGTGCATCCGTTGGTAATTTTATAGATATGTTGCAATACATTTTTTTAATATTTTAACCAGCATTTTTTGTGCATCCGCTTTTATTGCAAATCTTGTATACCTTGTAATCACGTTTATTTTTAGATTTTGTCATGTGGACAATGCCAGATTGCTATTTTATATGTGCTTGGAATTCATGGATATGTAATCTTGCTTTTTCACTTTTATAATTTTTACCGAAAGTGTTTTTTTTTTTGCTTGATGTCTTATATTACTTTTTAATCTTTGTTTTTACGACAATGTTAACATAAACAACATCAATGTGTGCTAGTATTCCTTCTTTACAATTTTATGCGTGTGCATCCTTTATCTCTTGTGTGTATGTGTGTGTGTATCCACTATATCTTGTATAAGTATTTTTTCTCTTGCCGAAGTTTCACCCTTAGTGCTGTTGCTGTTGGACTTTGCCCCTTTGCCCCCCCCCCCCGTTGGACCTTGGTGCCCAGTCAGGCGACACGATCGCCTTTTGCACCAAGGTACCATTTCAAGGAGTTTGTACCCCTTGAAAGAAAAAATAAACTGATTGATTGATTGATTGATTGATTGATTGATTGAAGATGAAATGCTATTTACAGAGAACATTCAATCAACAGTCAACAATAGGCCTCTTTCACGCTGATGTCTTGATGAGATTATTATACAAAACTAAACAGATGATAATCAAATCTTTCAAAACCCAATGACACTCAAAACGCATCTAGAGTTCTTAGTATCACAGTGCTATATACATGAATAACGGAGGAGTTAACAATGGGCAAACAAGCAAAATGTTCAAAAATCTGGTAGACCTATGCAGGCGTCTAACAGTGGAAACCAATCAGGCTGGGATGGCTGCGCCGCGTAAACACTGCGCAGCTGAGCCATATTCTCCACAAAAATAGATTTTGTGGTGCGTGGTGCTTCCGCGTTTCTATCTATCATTCTACATCTCCACAAACTGTGGAGGCCTAAAATTACGAATATGTCGTAAGGAACACTTTCCCCTTTTGAGAATGGAAGGAAACGAATAGTTTGATCAGTGATGTCGAGGTCTTTCTTTAGTGTTCGTTGAAGCACATCCCAGAAAAAAAGGCGTCATTACAGTAAATGAAGCAGTGTTCTATTGTTTCTGGCTTATTGCATAGCCTACAGTTAACCGTCCACGGCACAAATATCCCTCTACTATGAAGCCAAGTTTTAACGGGCAAGGTCGAAGTGTGAAGTTTGAAAAAGAACGACTTGGTTGATGGTGGAACAGACATCTTCTTTACTCTGTAAAGGACATCATCTTGGGGATCGACAGGGAAGTGACTTCGATAAAGCGGGATAGGAAAAAGGCTTTCGATTATCGCTGCTGACAGTTTCTTGCGTGTTACACTAAATAAGTATTCTAATGAGAAACGTGTCTTCAAGAAATCAATCGTGTCCACAACCTCTTTTAGGAAGCCCCAAGGTCTTCCTTGAAAGGAATCATCACTGGACACAATTAAATAATTTAAACTTGCGGCCAGTCGTAACTGAAGAACGGTGTTGAGGAAGGGATGGTCGGCATTCTTAAAGAAAAAAAACCGGGATACTAATTGCCGAACAAATAGATGACACAGACTTAGTCCACCTGCCTCCAGGGGAAGGAAGAGGTTGTCCCTTTTGAGAGGCTCCCACGACGAACGCCAAATAAATGTCGCGAAAATTCGATGAAATTTTTGAATATTTTTACGTGCACAATGCATCACCTGAAGCACATACATTAGCTTAGACACTAGGAACACGTTGCACACGTTTGCCCTGGTGAACATGGACATGTCACGTCCTTTCCATGCTTCAGCTTTCCTCCTCAACGAGGTTTCCATTGACGTCCAGTATGAGGAGCTACTCCTGATGTGTGAAAGTGGAACTCCCAGGTATTTTAGCGGACCACGATTCCATGCAATACCGGCAAAAAGGCGGGGCGTGGTAGCCCATGAACCATACCAAAATCCATTACATTTTTCTGTGTTCACTAACGCTCCAGTAACACCACAGAAATGTTCCGTAACGTGGATGGCCTCTTCTACACTCTTCTTGTCAGCACAGAAGACGGCAACATCATCGGCATAAGCGAGTACCTTTACCTCAGCATCATTAAGTGCAAATCCTTGAATACGTTTACTTGCCAATATGCTCCGACACAAAGGTTCCAAATATATGGCGAAGAGAAGAGGTGATAATGGACAGCCTTGGCGAACGGAAGCTTTTATGTGTATTTTATCGGAAAGCATGTTGTTCACAATTAATCTTGTTGTGCTATTATGATAACATAAGTTAATACCTTCGTACACTGTTTCGCCTACGTTGATGTGGCGTAGGAGTGCAAACAAAAATGCGTGGCTCACACGATCAAAGGCTTTTGACAAGTCAATTTGTGTCAAAGCAACTTGTGTGCTACTGTCAGAGGCACACTCAAGAACCGAGCGCGCAACGTGGATATTGGTTTGAATACTTCTTCCTCGTATACCACATGTTTGGTGCTCACCAATAAGGTCTTCGATTACTAGCTGGAGTCTGTCATTCAATATTTTAGCAAAGATCTTGTAATCTACATTGCAGAGTGATATTGGCCTATAATTTTCAACTTTTTTCCTCAGTTCCACGTCTTCCGTCTTAGGTATTAGGACAGTATGGCAGTCGTAAAAGGATGGAGGAAGCGTCTTCCATTGGTAGGAGTCATGAAAAACGTCAAGTAACACTTGACCTAGTTTGTCTCGGTATTTTTTATAAAACTCTCCGCTAAGCCCATCTGGTCCTGGTGTTTTGCCGTTTTGAAGAGAGTCGATTGCGGCATTGACTTCATCTAAAGTTATAGGGCCTTCTATGATCTTTTTATTTTCTTCACTAAGCGCAGGCATCAATGATAACAAGTTATCTACATCCTTTGCATTGCCTGTGTGAATAGCCTTGCCAAAAATGCTTAAGTAGTAATTTTGGAATGCTTTAACAATCAAGGTTGGCTCCTTGATAGTTATGCCTTCTTGATCTAGTTCTAATATTTCTTTCGATAGGGCATATCGTCTCTCATCATCCAGGGATCGTTTGGTGGGTTGCTCGCCAAGCAAAAACTTTTTCGTGCGAGAACGTATTACAGCTCCACGATACCTTTCTGCCTCGAATTTTTGAAGCTGTGCTCTGGTGACATTGATGTCGTCGTTGTGAAACCCGGGATTGATGCTTTCCATCTCATGGAATAACGAGAGAGTTTTATAGAGTTCGCGCTGTTCCTGTTTGTTTTCGTAAGATATTGTTGTAGAGCGTTCAATTGCCAAGTTTTTTACCTCTTGCTTAAAACTGTCCCATATCGCAAAAATATGCATATTACTATTTTTAAGGCTCTCTGACAGAATTAATGAAACACCTTTTGAAAACTTTTCATCTTTTAAAAGCTTCACATTAAGTTTCCACAGTTCCCATTTGGGCCGAAAAACACGGAGAGTTTTGGTCCCGAAGCTAACAGAAACTAAACAATGGTCAGAAAAAAACACCGGTTTAACGCTATAGTTCTTCATTAAATTAAATGCATCGCCTGACACATATATTCTATCAAGACGAGCGTGTGAAACACCTTGAAAGTGGGTGAAGCGTATTGATTGGTCTTTCCGACATGCCACATCTACAAGGTTGCTGTCCTGGAGTATGTCAATGAGTAATGCAGAGCTTTTGTCATACCGTGTCTGCTGTAGCGCGCGGTCTTCTGCGCTACAGACACAATTAAAATCTCCCATTAGTACAACTGTTTTGTCGGTGTTCAAAAATTGTGCTAGAAACTGGAAGTAAGAAGTCCTTCCATTCACCGTATTAGGAGCATATATACAAATAAAGCGCCAGTTGATCTGTCTTAAAGAAAGGTCACATAAAATAAGACGCCCTTCCTGGTCACTGGTCAAGGAAATAGACGAATAGCCAAGCTTTTTACGAAGAAACAGAAAACAACCGGCAGAAAGGCCTACTGCATGACTCACACATATTTCGAAGTCATTCCGAAAAGGCTCTAAAGCCTCTGCCACGTCTTCATCTGATGACAATTTTGTTTCTTGTATTGCGGCTATGTCAACATGCTCGTGATTCAAGAGCCTTAGAAGTTGGTACTGTTTCCTTTTAGACCTTAAGCCCCTTACATTTAACGTTAAAAAATGCAAAGGCAGGGCGGATTTTATGAAGGGCATTAGGGTGAGCTAAAGCCCTTCATGACCATCTTCAAGCGTCTTATGGCTACTTTGTTTCCGATACGGCTGATGTCTGGTTCCTACCTGTTTTCTATCTTTTCTCGATTTTGCGAAAGGCCCTTCATCAGCTACACCAGTATCAGACTGATAGCCGTGTCCTTCTGAAAGATCTTGCGGCTTCAGCGCGTCTGCATCCAACTCGATGGTCGTTGGCGCTGCCTCAAAGGTGGTGGTGGTGTCGTCTCCACTTGCTGTAGCATCCTCCCCGACGACCGTGGTTGTTGACGAGTTGTCGTCATCATCGTCAGGTGGGGGGACGGTTCAGGGAGGAGTTCTGGATCGTTTTGCTTGGTTTGGGGGTCGGTCACTGCTGCTGGTGGGTCACCTTCTGCTTGGCTCTTAAAGGCTTCTGCGGGTGGTGTGTGCCCGGAAGCATCGACAACCTCCGAGACATCCATCAGGAGCTCAGACTGTTCCTCTTCGTCCTGGGATATTGTTCCTCGAAGCTTGCTTGCATAGGTTGTGACGCAGTCGTCTGCGCTGTGTCCGTAGCGTTTACATTCCGAGCAGCGCGGTGTTCTGCACTGTCGGCGGACGTGTCCTACCCTGTTGCACCTGAGGCACAAAGGGGGTCTTCCTGGAATAAGGATGAGAGATTGACATCCATACACTTTAAGTAGGAATGGAATTCTCTCCGTGGTGATTCCTTCATGCAGGGTAATGTTGACTTCCCTGTTGAGGGTGTCCATGTGCTCCATGCCGGGGCACCGCCACTTCTCTCGGCTGATGTTACGGACTGTGCCGTAAGGCGCTAGAGCTTCGATGATACGCCTATCTTCGAGGTAGTCCGGAAGCCAAATAAGCTTGATCTTGAGGTCCCGGCTGTCTGGGTCAAGGACAAGGCATTTCTTGCCTTTCACGACCAACTCACCACGACTGCAAAGCTTCTCTTTGGCGAGGGCGTTGACGCAGGTCACCATCCACACATGACTCATTTGAAATTGTCCGGTGGCTTTGACATCTTTCAGGTCGATAACCTCTTTGATGGCGTCTCGGAAGTCCGGGGCCGTGTATGGCCTAGCAGTCAGATCGGCGTGGAGAAATACGGAGTTGAGGACGATGTTGCCGGTTGGCAGACGTGGAAGTATGACCTTGTATTCGTTGGAGACGACATCCGAAGATTTAGAAATAACTCGGCCAGTGGCCGATGCGGTGTTTCCACCAGAGAGCATTTTTCCACGGCCGTTCGCAACGGCGTCTTCTTCTTCCTCCTGAGCTATGAAGGCAGTCATTCAACGCACTCTAAACGGTTGTTTATATCTTTACCATAGGACGCGCTTTACAGCGCTGTCACAGCTACCGGCGCGCGCGTTCCATGCACGAGGCTCATTCCGCTCTCGTGAGGCTGAGCACGGCCGCTAGCTCACCCTCTCCCGCGCTCGGGAGAGGGTGATGTAGCGGCCGTGCTCAGCCTCACGAGAGCGGAATGAGCCCTCGTGCATGGAACGCGCGCGCACCGGTAGCTGTGACAGCGCTGTAAAGCGCGTCCTATGGTAAAGATATAAACAACCGTTTAGAGTACCGTTGGTTGAGACTAGCTGAGACGCCAGAAAGTCTGGTCGGTACCATTTTGAGTGTTTGTGCGTATGGCGCGTGCTTTGCTCGCCTTCCTAAGTGACACAAACGCACGTGCTGGGCTGCGGAGATCGTGCGCAGGGCTGTGAAAGTGTCAACAAATTTAGAATCGCCTCAAGAGTGGGCTGGCGTATCTAGAGTGTGCCGGCCACCTGACGAACGCGCATAACTCCGCACCGTTTGATGCTATTCGCATTAACGTAGATAATCATTCCCAAAGGATGGGTTCTGCTGATTTTTTTAAGTAACGATACAAACAAAAACAAAAAACTTGCTCGTAAAAGAAAATTCACTTGTCGGAGTGGTGGTTGGGAATTAGGCTTATTTTACTTCCTCTATTTTTAACACATGAATGTGTTCATGTGATAAATTTCCTGCGAAAGGAGATGAAAAAAGTATTACGCAAAGGCCAAGGCAACGTAGGGCATACAGAAGGCACTCTTAGTCATGAATAATCATACGGGCGCGTAGTTAGGCGTAACTAATTATAACAAGCAAGGTGTTTCATGCGGCTCAATGGGAACCGAACCCTGGATCATGCAATCGGCAGCATCACGACTTTGCTCGGCGCCATGAGAGGAGGTGGAGGACAACAGGGTTCGAAGTTGGGCTAGTTGGTAGCAGTTCAGCCAAGTTTTAATAAAACATCAGTTGCGAGTAAGCGCTTGTCTGTCTTTCATGTCCTCTCTTTTTCGTCCTTGTTTTTGCGCGCTTTATATTTTATGAGGTGGAGGAGAGAGCAAGCATGACCAAGTATGACTCACGGGAGCCAACGTGAACAGGTGACCGCGTCGGCGCGCACAGCTGACTCCCCAATGACGAGGTGTAAAAACCTTTTTTTTTAAGGGCGCCGACATTCTGGTTATTTTGGTGCCTTGAAATACCGGCTGTTTGTGGCAGCACAGCTATCTGGGTAGGCAACGTTGTGGGTATGGGGGGAACTCGGCTAGACTTGGCTATTCTGGGCTACATTAAGTTAGCTGGATTTTGGCCGGTTGCATCGAGGTGGCTAATCACAGGCCATCACCTTGCCTCCACGAAAGAACGAGGACGAAGACGGTGGGGTGTTTGGTGTTGGTTTGGTTGAGTGTCCAAAACGAAGGAACGCGTAAGCAGTTTAATGAAGTCTATGCAGGCAAGCTCGGCATTTGATAGCTGCACCTTGAGTGGTGGGACCTATAGACGTTTTCACACCCTTCACATCTCATGGAGTAATAGCATACTTTCACCGGATCAGAATCAGTCTGTTTCTCTCTCGGCATACAGGGTCGACGCTGGTTTCCGACGTGCTGCTTACGCCCACCGCCGCGTCTCGCTCTCGATCATCTCTTGCGCAGATGCTCTGCTGTAGTTCGGCTGCTCCGCGGCTGGGTAGAGGAATGGGCTGATGACTTCGTACCGCTGTGCTAGCTGGCACATCCGTCGCACCCACCGGGTCGGGACGGACCGAAGGTGCACATACTTGAAAGTTTGTTTCGCCCTGCGCTCTTCGCTCATCCGGCTGAGGTGTCGCTCGAAGCCCAACTGGGCTTGGGCCTCCCTGGCCTCAAAACTGGACCAGCCCATGTCTCCTGGACGGCCTCGTTCGGTGCTTTTCGGCTTGCTGCTAGTGCCGACCTTCCCGCTTCCTTCTGACGCACCTGGAGGTATTGGCGGGTACCTGATGACAGGTACAACACCGCGTTGCCGAACGTGAGCCCGGCACCGCCACCATCTTCCAGACCAGTCGGGTGACCTCATATCGGTTATATCCCCAGAGGTCCCTGGCCGTTGCTATGCCCTTGTTCCTCCTGCTCTTCGCCTTGACCTTTGTCTCGCGCCCTAGAAGGTAGTGGTGTCCCGTTTGCAGGTCTATACACAGATATTTGTAGCGGTCCACCCACGGTACAGGGTTGGCCTAAATGGACAGATTGGCGGTCCCATTTTTCTCTGTTCCCCCAAAGGCCATCAGCCCAGATTTATGCGAACTGAAGCTGCGCCCCAGGGCCTCTCCCATTCCAACACACTCATTCATGAGCCCCTGTAGGCCCTGCAGTGAGTCCGCCATCAGCACCATATCGTCGGCGTAGATCAGTCCTGGGAGTTTTCCTGCCTTCCTTTCACCACCTTCCAAGTACGCACCCACCGGGCGCGTCCGTCGCACTCGGTGGGTGCGGCGGACGCGTCAGCTAGCACAGCGGTACGAAGTCATCAGCCCATTCCTCTACCCAGCCGCGGAGCAGCCGAACTACAGCAGAGCATCTGCGCAAGAGTGATCGAGAGCGAGACGCGGCGGTGGGCGTAAGCAGCACGTCGGAAACCACGTCGGCCCTGTATGCCAGAGAGAAACAGGAGGTGAAGCGATGTCACAATGAGTTTTATACAAAGCCCTCGCGATTCACTCTCACAATCGATTAACTTTATAAATAAGGATCATTGGGGAACATATGAAGCTCAGTAACATTGCAGCCACTACTTACGCTGTAGCAGCAGCTTTGTGCTTATCGCAGATTCACCGATTGTTCATTTAATTAATAAAATTGTTTGTGCACCCGTCGATGACGCAGTGATAGCCAAACAACCGTAGATTTTCGGAAATTGTAACACGGTAAAAATTAACATTCGGAAAAAACTCAGGCACGACGTCCGTCTCTAAGCATTTTCACCCATACCCTTGGCGGTTGCATAGCCTGTGTCAGTGGCCAATCAAATGCCCACTGACTTTCTACGGGAAGTCGTCCAGAGGACAATCTATTCGCGCTGACTCAGGCCATCGAGATCGCCCAGAAGAATAACCGCCCGCTGTACTTCTGTTTCCTCGATGTCAGCAAGGCTGCGACACGGTAAAACATCGAAAACTGTGGACGCAGCTGGCAGAGCGGCCACTCAGCGATGAGTGGATAAACCTCTTGCGAGAAGTGTACAGGGGGACTGCGGTTGTGGCACAGTGGCACAGGAGACAACACCTCCAGTGACCTGCTCCAAGGGCTTGAGACAAGGCTGCCCGCTGTCGCCGCTGCTGTTTATGCTGTACATAGCAGGAATAGAAAGGCGGCCGCAGGAGAGTGGGGAAGGCTTCTACTAAAGTACTTGGAAGGTGGTGAAAGGAAGGCAGGAAAACTCCCAGGACTGATCTACGCCGACGATATGGTGCTGATGGCGGACTCACTGCAGGGCCTGCAGGGGCTCATGAATGAGTGTGTTGGAATGGGAGAGGCCCTGGGGCGCAGCTTCAGTTCGCTTAAATCTGGGCTGATGGCCTTTGGGGGAACAGAAAAAATGGGACCGCCAATCTGTTCATTTAGGCCAACCCTGTACCGTGGGTGGACCGCTACAAATATTTGTGTATAGACCTGCAGACGGGACACCACTACCTTCTAGAGCGCGAGACAAGGTCAAGGCGAAGAGCAGGAGGAACAAGGGCATAGCAACGGCCGGGGACCTCTGGGGATATAACCGATATGAGGTCACCCGAGTGGTCTGGAAGATGGTGGCGGTGCTGGGCTCACGTTCGGCAACGCGGTGTTGTACCTGTCATCAGGTACCCGCCAATACCATCGAGGTGCGTCAGAAGGAAGTGGGAAGGTCGGCACTAGCAGCAAGCCGAAAAGCACCGAACGAGGCCGTCCAAGGAGACATGGGCTGGTCCAGTTTTGAGGCCAGGGAGGCCCATGCCCAGTTGGGCTTCGAGCGACACCTCAGCCGGATGAGCGAAGAGAGCAGGGCGAAACAAACTTTCAAGTATGTGCACCTTCGGTCCGTCCCGACCCGGTGGGTGCGACGGACGCGCCAGCTAGCACAGCGGTACGAAGTCATCAGCTCATTCCTCTACCCAGCCGCGGAGCAGCCGAACTACAGCAGAGCATCTGCGCAATAGTGATCGAGAGCGAGACGCGGCGGTGGGCGTAAGCAGCACGTCGGAAACCAGCTTCGGCCCTGTATGCCAGAGAGAAACAGGAGGTGAAGCGAATATCTTTCATGCACAACAGTAGGGGCAACGCATTGCTTTCAGACGCCCGAAGCGGCATGTTGCGGACCCGAGTGCTCCGCGCGAAGTACACGGACGTGGACGTGAGGCGTGTCATGTGCACGCAAGGAGCAGACGAGACAGCGGAGCACGTTATACTGGAACGCACAGGCCTGAAGCCGGATGTTACGTGTGAATCAGACATAGCGGTTGCGCTGGGCTTCCGGGGCGTTGACGAACAATACGCCGCCGATAGTTGGCAACCAGTGGAGGTAACGAAGAGCACGACCAACTCTATACACCAACTCATGTTTACAAACAAACCGGAGCGCCCGGAGCGCCCCTAGCGGACGCCACCGGCGCCGCGCATGCGCGAGGGGGTGTGGGCAAGAAGCTCGCCGTCGCCCATAAACACACAATTGAAATGCGATGTTGTCGGCGTCAGTGTGAGTCCCCCTGCCCTTTTTCGCGTTCGAATTGTTGGTTCTACGTCTTCCCGGCGATGTCTGATTATCTTGAGTGGCGTCAGCGAAATTACCGAGGCTCGTTACAACGCAAAACTTCGCGTGAATAATGTGACATGTGGCGATTCATTCCGCGTGGACGCCGCAGAATGTACGCCAAAGCCTGATTCGCATGATGAGATTTCGCTCGGAGTTTTCAGTCGCGACGCCGCTCGGGCTGCAAAAGCGTGAACCGTAGCTGAGATGGTCGACGTCGATACTGAAAATCGCAAGCAGAATCAGACCAACTGAATTAGGCATAACAAGTCGGTGATGGTCACTGGTAACAATGATCAACATCTCCTTGTATCTACTGTTTGCATCGAGCCTGCTTACCAACCTTCAAATTTAAGTCTTTGAGGCCTGCACTTACTTCTTATCGCAAGTACCGGGCCAACATTTGGTCTACGGACCGGCGTCGTCTAAGAGAGCAGACGACAAGCAGAAACGTTTGAAAGAGCAGACGGCAGTTCGAACAATGAGGCGGCCGTTTGAACTTGAAGACGCACTGAACGTAGTCCGCAGGTGGTCCGCACAACTTGACGGTTTTCTGGCGTTCATGTTGGAACAAAACAAATAAATCTGATGACCACAAGTATCCGTGAGTTCAACCCAAAGTGCTTCCCGTCCAAGCAATCGTTGTCCGACGGCATCTGCTTTTCCCTTTTCACGGCACATATCCAGATTCTCGGACGAACCGAGCACGTGAAAACTGACCTTCAAACCTTTCTCGACACTTTTGGTACGGCCCCAGTCGCGGCGTTTTGACGAGAAGGCAGGTTTTTGTCCTGGTTCCTTTCAAAACAACGCAGGAATACACGTCTGGCATGGGGACTTCTGCCCACAGCCCCAGACCGAAGTGCGACCGACGCGCCACCATCGCGCCGTATACACGAACTCAACTCTCCTACGTCACGCCGCGGTGGTGGCGCGTCGGACGCACTTCCGGTCTGGGGCGGTGGGCAGAAGTCGCCGTGCGAGACATGCATTCCTCTGTTTCTTTGTAAGAAACCAGACAAAAAACCTGCCTTCTCGTCAAAATGCTGCGACGGGGGCTGTACCAAGAGAGTCTGGGAAGGTTTGAAGATCAGTTTTCATGTGTTTCTGCCCCTCCGTTCGTCCGAGAACGTGGATAGTAGCCGTGAAAAGGGCAAACCAGACGCTGTCGAACTACGATTGCTTGTGCGGGCAACAACTTTGTGGTCGCCAGATGTATTTGCTTTGTTCCAACATGAACGAGAGAAAACCGCCAAGTTGTCCGGACCACCCACGGGTTCAGTGCGTCTTCAAATTCACACGGCCGCCTGATCGTTCGAACTTTCGTCTGCTCTTTCAAACTTGTCTGCTTTTTATCGTCTGCTCGGTCAAACAAAAGCGGCCCGTAGACCAAACTTTGACCCGGTGATTGCAATAAGAAGTAATTGCAGGCCTCAAAAGACTTAAGTAGGCTCGGTGTAAACAGTAGATACAAGATGTTGATCATTGGTACCAGTGGCCATCACCGACTTGTTACGCTTGGTCTGTTCCCGCTTCCGATTTTCAGTATCGACGTCGATCATCGCCGCTACCTTCTACACTTTTGCAGCACGAGCGACGTCGCGGCCGAAAATAGCTAGAAGAATCTCATCATGGTTTTGGTGTCCATTCTGCGGCGTTCATGCGAATGAATCGCCGCACGTCAAATTATTTACGCAAAGTTTAGCGGCGTAACGAGCCTTGATAATTTCGCTCAGGCGATTAAAGTGGTAAGACATTGCTATGAGGACGTAGAATCGACAATTCCAACGCGAAAAAGAGTATGCAGACTCACACAGACGCCGACAACGTGACATTCCAATGGTTTGTTGACGCGGGACGCGGTGCTTCTTGCCCGAACTCCATTGCGCATGCGTTCGAACTGTCGTCTGCTCTTTCAAACGTCTGCTTTTTGTCGTCAGCTCGTTCAAACGACAGCGGCCCGTAAACCAAACGTTGACCCGGTAATTGCGATAAGAACTAAGTGCAGGCCTCAAAACACTTTTGAAGGTTAGTTGGGGTAAGTAGGCTAAGTGTAAACAGTAGATACAAGAAGATGTTGATCATTGTTACCAGTGGCCATCACCGACTTGTAATGCCCGATTCTACTTGCGGTTTTCAGTATCGACGTCCACCATCTCAGCTACGGTCCACGCTTTTGCAGCCCGAGCGACGTCGCGACTGAAAATAGGGAGCAGAATCTCATCGTGGGAGTCAGGCTTTAGCGCCCATTCTGCGGCGTCCACGTGAAATGAATCGCCGCACGTCACATTATTCACGCAAAGTTTTGCCTCGTTAATTTTGATGAAGCCGCTCAAGTAGTCGGACATTGTTAGGAGGACGTAGAATCAACAATTCCAACTCGAAAAAGAGCACGGGGACTCCCACTGACGCCGACAACAACGCAATTCAATGGTTTGTTTATGGGCGACGGCGGGCTTCTTGCCCACCATCCACCGCGCATGCGCGGCGCCGGTGGCGTCCGCTAGGGGCGCTCCGGTTTGTTTGTAAACATGAGCAACCACGTCATCTGAGCGCTCCCTATGGAAAAGCCTGTTCCCGGCTGAGGGCAGAGTTTTAGCGCTGCCTAGTGAGAGGCGTTCTCACTAGGCATAAAAAAACTCGGTTTTCCCACCTCGTCGGATTCTTCTGTCATCCGTGGGTGCGTGCCAGCTGATCGCGCTTTCTGGTTTGAAGCGCGTTCTCGTTGCAAAATGCAGATCTCTGTGTAAACTTGAAAAGGATACTGAAGAAGTCCAATTTGTTAATTAGTCGGCTTTTTTTTTAGTTTGCGCAACCACGATGCTGGCTGCGCTCCGCGCGCCGCTAACATCATAGAGGCAAAAAACAACCTGGTGCAGCGCGGAAGAGACAAAAAAAAAAAGATGCTGAGTTCCAGGCCCCGTCACGAGGCGCCGCTAAAACTCGGCCCTCCGGGAGGTGGAGTGCTGGAGTGTTTCCAGGTGGTGTGGTCTCGTAGGTCGTGACGAAGAGGAAACTGGAGTGCTGGTGGAGGAGGACAAGAGAACACGACGACATTGGCTAGTGTAGATCCAGCGCTGCTGAGAACCCCCGATACAAAGGGGTTAGCCCTAAATCCAATCCAATCCAAAATGCACCGGGTCGGGGATGCGCCGCTCACGCGCTGGTATGAGGTTATACCAAACATATCTATACTCCGTTCACCCTTAGCTGAGATTGCAGTGGGAGCTACGTGCCCGCCGGACCAATCAGCCGCCTCCCATCTCATCACCTGACCCGGCTCTGTGTGCGTGGGTATGGTTACTGTTGTTAGCGATGTACCGCGTGGGTCAAATAGATCGATAGCGGTTTGAAGGGACCGCATAAATCGGTTTCTTAAGCTTATCGCGCTGGGATTTACTGAAGCGAAATATATTAATTAACTAGTAATTAGGAGGAAAATGAAAAGAAGAAAGAAAATTAAATGGAAAGAGAAAACGGTTTTAAAAGTCGCCTCAAGATATCGGGTAGATGGTGTGTTTTCGTCACGTAACAAGGTGGAGCGGAATATGCTGAGCTGTAGAAAAACGCACGAACAAAAACGAGGAAAGTGCATGAGGCATAAAACACCGCATTGAGTTTATACCACGCACAAAGGGCGTCGTATACTCAGATTCCGCTATACTCGTGCGGGAAATTGTACATCGGTCAAATGAGGGAATCCGTCCTATGTGTTTTATTCTTCCGTGTTTCAAAGCAAACGGGGGATGCCTGAACAGTGCGCTTGCGCGAGCTACCGTGATACATTGTTAACATGAACCGCGTGCTCATATTTGGCATCGCACTGCCGTGACTGCGCATGTACGTACACCGTTACTATACTTCTCGTTTCACCTTATGTTGTACTGCAAGCGAAGGCTAGAAGCGCGAGTTCATAGCGTTGGCAGCCGCTCTTAAGTCACGAGAGCTTGTGGCGCCAAGATGTGCCCCAGAGCAAGGGGCTCGCGCTTGTAGCTTTTCCTGCGGTACATCATAAGGTGAAACAGAATATAGAAAGTTCCGTTGTGTTGTGTAAACACATAGCCTCCTTCCTACTGATGCAGTTCCTCCCCAATATCTGGCTTCCCCATGCTTTGGCGCCATTGCGCCTGCTTCACGCAACCACCACCAGGGGCGCCACCTCCCCATAGAATGAAAGTGAAAGAAACTAAGTGTTTTTTCGTTTAACATTTTTTTCTTTTTTGGCTAGGTACGAACGTGGTTCAGAACCGCCCGTTACAAAGGGAACAGCTGCAAGATCATCATCATCATCATCATCATCATCATGGAGACGATGCTCGTCCGCTGCGCACTGGCTACTACCGCAACGTACGTGATTCCAGAAAAAGACGACGACGACGACACTGCTTCTGGTAATTCTATCTGTGTCCCCTGAGATATAACCAAATATTTGCTGAATAGCGGGCCTGCACTTCGTATCCACCGATTACGTAACAGCAGAGAAGTATCGGACCTCTCTTCGCGAAGGACCCCTTCAGGGAGGCCAAGCTTCCTGCAAAAATGAACACTGAATCAACAGACCAACTGATGCTCGCCGCCCTGCAAGACATAGCAGATTCGGGGACGTCTTTCAAAGACGGCTATGAAATTCCGCCCAAGGAACCAACCACAGATGCAATGACTTGCACTTCCTCTACGATCGTGTCTGCCTGCGATGACGACGACATGCTGCCCGACGACGATGAATTCGAGACTGCTCAGGGAAAGAAGAGGCGTAAGACGGACCCACGGTGTCATGCTTCATCTCTCAAGGATGAAGGCAACCTACAAGTTGGATGCACCGTATTGTACATCCCGACTGAGAACCACAAGGTTGAGTCGCTCAGCAAACTCAAGCTTACAGACTACCTGAACAACGTTGCTCCAGGCATGGTGAGTGTGGTCCGGATTAACAAAGCTCGGAACATTGTCGCAGTTGATGTGAAACGACCTCTCTTTAAAGCAGAGCTTCTCAAGCTGTCCAAGCTCTGCACAGTGCCGGTCAGAGCCTTTCTGCCGAGAGATCGCTCAAACTGTTTTGGCATTCTGCGAGACATTGACCCTGACTGCACAGAAGACGACATTAAAACACATCTGCAGTCCTCCGTTGGCGTAGCAGAGGTGAAGCGACTTGGGAAGACGTCACCCGTAGTGCGAGTCGCCTTCACAGGGAAAGTGGCTCCTCAACACGTCAAAGTGGGGCTTGTAAGAACTGAGGTGATTCCCTACCGAGCACGCCCCTTGCAGTGCTACAGATGTTACAAGTTCGGCCATATTGCAGCTGCGTGCACAGCAGAGTTTCAATTATGTTATCGATGTGGACTACGTCACGAAGGCAAGTGTGAAGCCAATCCCAGCTGCGTTAACTGTCAAGGACAGCACGCCTCCAACTCAGCCGAGTGCCCAGTCAAGGTAAGAGAGACTGAAGTTACAAGGTATCGGCTAGAACACAACACCACTTTTCGCGAGGCAAAATATGCCGTGCACGCTAAACGTCAGGCAAACAAGGAAACGGCTGAAGGTGGCAAACCAGCGTCCAGAATCACCACCAATAGTGTGCCGTCACTAAATGCTCAGGAGTACCCTCCTCTTAAGAACCTGGAGAACAAAAGTGACGATCCTGGAGCCGTAGCGACTACTACAACAGCCGCACTCAAAGAAGCACGAAAACCATCTTTTTGGGAAAAACAAAACATCAAAGACATCACTTCACACGCGCCTTCCGATTCGCGTACCTCGGCACCAAACCAGGCTGGGGAAACAGGTACTACATCGTTATTCAAAACCATAATACCACTGGTATTCACCGCTCTTCGTCAAATATTGAAAACGATCCCACCGGCATCAACGTTTCATCACGCGATTGAAGCGATCCTTTCGTTAGAGTCCTTTATTGTAAGGATACTCTGAAGTTTTACCACTCTCGCCTCACCCGAAGAAACGAACACTGGTCATGTTACGCTTCAATCGCTAGAAAAACAGACCTCAGGGAACCCCCGACTACAGGGAAATGTACATAACTTTCGTGGTTTTTTTTTTCCGAATTTTGTCACCGTACTTTTGATTCACAAACTAACACTCTGGCTTTCAAGGAGACATTTTTGCTCCAAGGTCACTACCAATTCTCACCATACATGTACTACCACACCCTATTTAATTTTTTTTTAAAGCTGCAAAGACCTTTTTTACACGGTATGGAAGGCACGGCGTCTCAAAGTATCGCGCTTACAATTTTGGTTTTGGTTGACCTTATGCTCTGTCCAAGCCCTCCCTCCTAGCCTACATATGTTATCAGTAGAGCAAATTCGGTCACAAGCAACCATTTTCCAATGGAATGCAAGGGATCTCCGCAGCCGACTATCTGACTTTCGACAATTTTGCCATAAGTACCGATTTCCTGTCATAGCCTTGTCGGAATCAAACATTGCTAGTGATTTTCGTCTATCGGGTTACGAGGTTTTTCACTCGACGCGAGGTACAGCTCCAAGCCGAGTACTAGTCGCGGTTCGGAAAGACCTTACCTATATTTCTCACGCACTTCCACCTGACGCTAACAACGAGTACGTAGCGTTGACTGTCAAAAACGATCGCTGTATATTCACCATAATCGCGGCGTATATTCCGCCAAATACTCAGTTTAACACCCTACGTATTAACTCTATTATTGAAAGCACTCCTCCTCCGCACATCTTAACGGGGGACTTTAACGCCCATCACCCTTATGGGGAAGTGTGAAGACAACTATCCGGGGCACCTCACTTGCGACACTTACCCATCAGCATGGCCTCTTTTCGCTGAACGATGGTAGTCCTACTTTTTTTCGTGGAACTACGGTGAGTAGCTGCTTGGATTTGACATTTGCTAGCGCAGGTCTTTCGAATTTTATTACATGGTTCACAGACATCGAATGCCATGGCAGTGACCATATTCCAACCTACACTCTCCTCAAGGGATTTGGGTCAAATAACAAATCCTCTCCAATTAGACGCACCGATTGGTCTCTCTTTAAAATTAACTTTGAAAACGCGTGTGATTCATTTGACAGCAACGAAGAGTTCTTTCATGCTATTCAAGAAGTTGTGAAGCAATCCACGAAAACATATAACTTGCCTCGAACCTACCCTGTCATCGATGCAGAATATGAACGACTTCGCGCGCTTCGAAGAAGATACGAGCGAAAGGCTAGAAAAACACACGACCCTGAAGTCAGACTTGGGCAGTAATCCGTTACAAGTAACGGATTACTTGTAATCCGTTACTTTTTCAAGTAATTTTGTAATTGCCACATTACTTTTTTTCCGAAAGTAATTTGTAATGTAATTTTGTAACAAAATATTAGTTACGAATTACTTTAATTACTCGTTACTTTAAAAAAATATGAGCATAATACAGTAACTTGAGCAATACGAGCAGAACCTTCAGCAGCATAATGAGAGGAAGTTCAACAAAATAGAAAACATCAGGAAGGGGAGAATAGCCGAAAAGAAAACACGATTTTTTGTATGACCGGTCGCTAGAACCACTAGAAAAACGGGAAGGGCATGTACAAATACTGTATACGAAAGACAAAGATCAAGTAAGACAACGCCAAGTAGGCTCTCCGTCGCCTTCCATCGTGTTTTCTTTTTCTCCCGGGCAGGAGAAAGCTCTTCGTGTTTATTTGTTTTTGTCTTTTAGCCGTTTCACCCTTTCCAACTTTTCGACGTCTCCCGCCACCTGCACAGACATCAAACGCGGGTCCGTACCTCCTCGATTCGCGGGCTCACAACTCGCGTAACAGACGATGTAGCCTCGCGCGAGGGGTCAGATTCTCTTTGTCTTTGATGTGCGCTACTTTATTCTAGTGCGCTCTTGAGGCACGGCTGAAAAGCGCCCGGCATGAGGTTAAGAGCATCGTCTTCGAGGGTACGGACGATACATCTTTTGGTTTACTTGTCTGGGCATGGTGGTCGAGTCCACTCCTCACTTTACAGTCAACTGTCAACATAAAAGGAGGCGGGCGGGGGGGGGGGTAAGGAGTGCTGACAGAGAGAGAGAGAACGCGTAAAAGTGGTGTGATCCTCTATTGTTTTGTGAGACCGATGGCCACCACTTCTCTCGCTTTCTATGCCCTCCCCGCCCCTGGCTTCACGCATATTGGTATGAAAGTGAGAACCGATGAACGATCGATAACCCGTAACCGCCACTTTTTCTCTGACTGGTCGAGTTTTCGGTCATGGAGTGTCCGCCATCTCCATGGCCATCTGTTAATGAGATGTTCAAAATTCAGGGCATTAGGGAGAACGGAAACCTAGAGTTTCAGTGCATACGCTGCTTGCCAAAAAAAGAAAACACACATTGTGAACAGCAAGAACAACAAACTCTAATCTACGGAAACACATCAAGGTAAGCTGGGACACCTGCATTCTGCATTGGCTATACATTGTAACGTTAGAACCAAGGTTTTCTTTTATTCTGAATAACAGGCGAAACACCCGAGTCAAAAGTGAGCTTTCGTAGATCGCTTCTTTAGCTCCGAATCTCGTAGCGGAGGTAGACGCTGCTACTGAGCATGCGCACCGCTAGCTTTGTCTGCACAATTCCAGGGATCATTTCCGGAGGCCGTAAGCTAGCGGGATGGCGGGTGTGGTTGCAGCTTTCGGTGCCTTGTCAGCTTACATGTGAACGGTGTGCACCTACACTCTTTCTCCTAAATACAATATTTTATTTTTACAAGGACTACCATAACACGGGCGTATGAGAAATGAAAAGTAGTGTTGCAGAATATTTTTGAAAAATATCAAAATTGTTTCTATTGTTTTCTGGATAAGTGTACGGAAAAAGTAAGCGTGAAAGTAATTTGTAACGTAACGAGTAAAGTAATCCGTTACTTTTCAGCGAAAGTAATTTGTAACGGTAATCAATTACATTTGAGGGTCGGTAATTTGTAATTGTAATCCATTACATTTTTCAAGTAACGAGCACAAATCTGCCTTGAAGATATGCGCAAAACAAGACGCCAACAAAAACGTATAAAACGTCACCTAGACAAACTGGCTAGGCGCCGATGGAGGGCTCATTGCGTAACTTATTTAGATCCTCGCAAGCCTCTTTCTCAGATATACAACCTAGCACGGAGCTTGCGGACACCACCCCAACAGCGTCACCCTCTCCGGGCACTAGCACTCAAAGAAGATGTTTCGGAACTAGTTTTGGCTGAAGCCTACTGCAAAAAACTTACAGTAAATGTCACAAATCCGGTGGCAGCACCTGTTAAAACTCATAGTCAGATCCAAGCGTGTAACCACATGGACGTATTATTTGATGCATGTGAACTGGAAGATGCACTTTCCGGATTGAACTGCTCGTCTTCTCCCGGACCGGATAATATAACTTACTCAGCATTAGCTCATCTTGGTAACAAGGGTAGAGAGAGGCTCTTGAAACTTTACAACATGTCATGGGAAACCGGCCAGGTACCCCGGGCAGTGGAAAACATCGCGCATCATACCTATCCTTAAGCAAGGTAAATCGCCTCTTGACTTATTATCTTTCCGTCCAATCGCGTTGTCTTCTTGTGTCGGCAAAGTGATGGAGAAAATGATTTACACACGACTTGAGTGGTACCTTGAACAATCTGAGATATACCCTGAGTCTATGGCAGGCTTCAGACGAGGGAGGAATTCCTTGACAACGTCATTGACTCTCACAACTAGCATCCAAGAACAAAGGAAGTGTCGACGAATCACTACCGCTGTATTTCTAGATATAAAAGGCGCGTTTGACTCAGTAAGTCACAAGGCTATCCGTGACGCCCTAAGCTATGCCGGAATAGAAGGACGTCTCTACGCGTGGATATTAAGCTACTTAGATAGTCGAACAGTTCACATGCTGACAGCAGACGGGAAAACGACTGAGCATACAGTATCTCGAGGCGTGCCGCAAGGCGGAGTTCTTAGTCCTACACTTTTCAATATTACCCTCCTGGCACTCGTAAACAAACTTCTCCGGGACGTCAGCATTACTCTTTACGCGGACGACATCTGCATATGGACGTCATCAATTACGCAGCGATTTAATCGGATCCGCTTACAAAAATCACTTGAGATCATCTCCAGCTACTTACAACACCGTGGACTATCTCTATCCCCATCAAAGTCAGCTGCTATGGCATTTACCAGAAAGAGTACTCATAGGTACTGTCTGACAGTTGATGGTCATCCCATATCATATGTGAAAACGCACAGATTCCTCGGAATAGTTCTGGACAAGTCCTTGACATGGACACCGCACATAAAACAAATGAAAAGAAAGCTTCTCGGCATTATTCAGCTCATCCGATTCATAAGTGGCACTAAGTGGGGCACCTCTGTAGCTGCCCTTCTTCAACTATATAACGCCCTTTTTGTCGGCTTCCTTCGATACAGCCTACCGGTACTTCATGGGATGTGCCGTACAAATATAAGAACATTGGAAGGTATGCAGGCTCAAGCTCTACGAGCCTGTCTAGGGCTCCCAAGATGCACCTCAAATGTCGGAACTGTAGCTGAGGCAGGGGCTGTTCCGATTGGCGCGCTGAGACTTCAAGAAACCCTTCGAGCGCACCTCCGCCACCTGACAAGGCACAGAGACCACTACCTAGCAGATATCGCAAACAGCAGAAGCGCGTCTGGTTTTTCCCAAATCGTGAATGTTGACAACGCGGATCTTCCACGAGATTTTGAACCAGCAGAGTTCTCGTTGTTACCACCATGGATATATCCAGTAATTTCTATAAAACTAGATGTTCCAGGGATACATTCAAGAAAACATACTCCATCGGAGGTATTGAGGCAACATTCTCTAGAAACCATTAATATGCATCACCGTTCCCGAATTCATGTGTACACTGATGGGTCTTCTACTCACGAAACTTCCAGCTACGGCTTTGTTATACCATCAATAAATAAAATACTCCAGGGAAAGCTAGGCCATGTAACATCATCGACGGCAGCAGAACTAGTAGCGATTAGAGAAGCAATTCACTTTATTTCTACGAGTGCCCCAAACAATTGGTCACTCTTTACTGATTCAAGGGCAGCTCTTCAGAGCCTTAAATCTACCAAAAGCAAGAACATTAATGCTCAGCTGGTACATCAGATCCTAAAAATTCATAAAGAGGCTATAAATAATGGTCACACACTAATTTTACAGTGGATCCCGAGCCATTGCGGTATTAGAGGCAACGAAAGTGCTGACTTTGCAGCCAAGAATGCTCATCATCTTACATCCAGACTGGTAATTCCATTCTCACGTTCAGACGCCAGAGCTACAACCAACCGTATTACTGCGGCTCTAGTAAACACCCTCTGGGCGAATCCATTATATCATTACAGACACCTTCATAGGATTGACCCCTTTCTTACCTTTCGCCCTCCCCGGGGGCTCAAACGTCGGACAGAAACCGCTCTTCACCGAATACGACTGAACGTGGCCTCAACGAAATATTATCTAAATCTCACCGGTCAGCTGGACTCCTCCATCTGCGAGAGCTGTGACGTCGTAGAAACGCTGGAACACGTTCTTTGTCACTGCGCCCTCTACGCTGACCAAAGAAATGAAATGATAAACTCCCTGGCTCTTCACAACGGAGAACCGCTCACGCTCAATCATCTCCTGGGGCCATGGCCATCAACATCGCAAGGAGTCAAGTCGGACGAGCTCATTGATTCGTTTTCTCCAAGCGACTAAACTTGATAAAACATTGTACTATTATGGACTATTATCGCTATGATTAAAATATTGCGTTCTTTTTTTTACGGTTTATCAAACATAAACGTTTCATTTCATTTATTTCATTTATTGTTCTCTCAGGGCCCGAAGGCATTACAGAGAGGAGTGGGGTTTTTCTAAACGGAAACATATGAGTATAACGATACATAAGGCAAGACATAAAACAAAAGTTATTGAACATCAAAAAACTTAGTAATGGCAATTTTAAAATCAGTAGCATCAGTTATCGAGACTATGGGTGCAGGAAGGCGATTCCAATCTATAGATGTCTGAGGGAGAAAGGAGGCATTGAAAGATGAGGTGTTACACTGGGGGACGCCCACTTTTAGATGGTGATTAGTTCGTAGCGAAATGTAAGATGGTTCTAAGAATAATGTTTGACGAAGTGTTGGATTAGAGTGAAAAATCTTCTGAAAAAGACAAAGCCGGGATATTTTCCTGCGAAGAGAGAGGTTAGGCAAGGAAAGGGATGCTTTCATAGATGTGACGCTGGATGTGCGATGATAGTTCGAGAGGATGAAACGAGCGGAACGATTTTGTATGGACTCAACAGCGGATGAAAGGGTGATACCGGGGTCCCAGATAGAGGCTGCATATTCCAGTTTAGTACGGACTAAAGTCTTATAGATTAGAAGCTTTAATGAAACAGGAGTAAGCGAAAGGTTTCTTTTGAGGTAACCTAGTAAGCGATTAGCGCTATTAGTGACATATTCGACATGTAAATTCCAGGAAAGGTCATTGGTTAGATGCACACCAAGATATTTATAGGAAGTAACAGAAAGTAGGGGGAGTTAATGATGTTGTAGGATGGACAAGTGTTATTATGCCTGGACACTCTCATAGATCTACATTTAGATGTGTTGAGTTCCATATGCCATTCTGAGCACCATTGTGTGACGTTGTTTATATCAGTTTGAAGAACAGAAATGTCAGAATCGTTAATAATTTCTTTATAAATGACACAGTCGTCAGCGTACAAGCTGATGGAAGAGGAAACATGCATAGGAAGATCGTTAATATAAATAAGAAATAGTAGTGGACCGAGCACAGAACCTTGAGGAACACCAGAGTTAACACTTGATAATGATGAGTTAGTTCCGTTGGCGCAAACAAATTGAAAACGATTTGTTAAAAACGATTCTATCCAATTGAGTATGTTATTATCTATGTTTAAGTTACGAAGTTTATGGAGAAGGAGTACATGGGGTACTTTATCGAAGGCTTTGGAGAAGTCAAGGAATATGCAATCTGTCCTGGAACTCCGGTCGAGAACGACGTGAAGGTCATGGGTAAAAGTTAGGAGTTGTGTTTCACATGAATAGAATTTTCGAAAACCATGCTGTGCTGGGTGAAAAAAAGAGTTCGAGTCCAGAAAGTTAATAAGATTGGAATATATTACGTGCTCAAGTATTTTGCATGGGATGCTTGTTAAGGAGATAGGACGGAAATTCAAAGGATTATGTTTATCACCGCCTTTGTGGAGAGGAATCACCCTCCCCACTTTCCAGTCTCTAGGTAGTATCTGTTGTTCAAGTGATTGGGTAAACAGTTTTGATAAGATGATGCTTGAATACAATTTAGTATTTTTCAAAAACTTAGTATTAATATTATCGATGCCTGCTGAAGTTGATATTTTTAGGGTTTCAATAATATTCGCAATACCCTCGCAATCAACAATGACTGGATTCATTTGCAGATACTCACAAACTTGGAGAACCGGATGGTCAGAGGTAATAGGTAGTGAAAAGGATTTAGCAAACTCATCATTCAATACAAAAGGGCACAAATCACCTTGAACTTCAACTCCGTCATTATCCCTGAGCGTTACGTCCTGACTGTGACTGGGGCTAATAACTTTCCGAAATTGCCTGGGATTATTAATTAGCATGAATGGTAGTGTACAGTTGAAAAAAGTGGCTTTCGCCTCCTCCACTGCTTTTTTGTACTCCGCTGCAGCAAGATGATATACTGCCCAGCGTTGATCATCGTTCGACATTTTAGCAGAACGGAATAGCCTTTTCTTTTTATTTCACGAAAATAATCCCTGGAGAAGGGGAAAAAGAGGGACAAAGGACAAACACAAATCTCCAAGCATAGCTGGGTGAATTGGCATTCAATTGCACTATAATTCTAACCTTAAATTGCAAGCTTCACCCTTGTTGGTGTTTGACTGGTGGCAGCTGATAAAACCCGTTTGCTTTACTGGCGTCTAACCCCTGGTTAGCTCAGTTGGTAGAGCGCTCCACCTGTAATGGAGAGGTCCCGGGTTCGATACCCGGACCAGGCAGATTTTTCGGTCGCTCACCAGTCACCCAGCTGTGTTTGTAGATTTGTGTTTGTCCTTTGTCCATCTTGTTCCCCTTCTCCAAAGATTATTTTCGTCATTCTTGTCCAGCTCGCTTGCACCTTTCCATTTAATTGCACTATAATAATAAAAATAAACGTTCAGTTGTCAGCGCTTGTATCGTTCCCTTCTTTCCTCCGTCCGTGTAACATTCGCGCGCTGCTTCAAGATGAACCCATACCAGCTAGCACAGTTATCTCAAAAGGGAAGAGGAAAGAGAAATTTGACATTGCAAGCACAGTTCCGAGGCCAGCGGGGTCGAAACGGTGGGGCAGTGGAGATAAGGGTGGTTTGGTTTTAAACTAGGATATGCCCAGACTTGTACGTAATCCGTTACAAGTAACGAAATTACTTGTAATTCCTTACATTTATCAGTAATTTTGTAACGGAATAATTACATATTTCCTGGAGTAATTTTAAAGTAATTCCCTTACATTTTTTACGTAACGGATTCCTTGTAATCCGTTACATTTTCTTTCAGGGCCAACCTCCCCCCCCTTTTCTAAAGAAAGGGTTGTTTTTGATTTCGGTGAAGTCGAGCGCAGTGACACTGTCGCGCGAATTGACCAGCGGAAAGGGAGGCTTGGCACTCTTCAGTTCCGCAAAGCCTTTGTTTGCAACACCAAGCCCCTGAATCTATTTTTTTAGACGCTAACAACAATGTCAAAAAATCCAAATAAACATTTCTACAAAAAAAGAAAAAAAGAAGAAGGGGGGGGGGGGGCAAGTTACATCCGTTTTTTTAGTCCCTTTTTTTTTTCTTTGCGATCGAAGACGGGGAGAGGAGGACACCAAGTGATTGTGTGCCTCTTCGAGAAGCTCGAAGTGGTGAGTGCACAGAAAAGAATTAACAATGTCCTTCTCGGTTATAGTGACTACTACCATTTTCATAATGTCACAACGCTCCGTCTACCCTAAAATCCACTAAAAGAGATGTGATAATATGTGAAGGTGTTATTGCCACAAGCATCCTTGTTCGTTGCTGCACACTTATCATCTTCTCTTATAAACCAGGATGTATTTTTTTCTGTTTCTTTCACATTATTTTACCCTGTTTTAAAAGCTACTTACTTTTTTGTAGTCCAACTTCTAGGGTTGGCCCACTTTATTTGTGAATTCCAGCCAGGTTATCTCAATCTCAGTCACCCTTTTTGTGAGTCAGCTTTTTGCGAGCACTTGGAAAATGGTAATAGTCCTTCCTTCTTCTTCTTCCTGTTTTTACCCCAGCAGGGCGCATCTTATCTCAAGCAGATATTCTTTACAAATAAAACATAATGGTGGCTGACGTAGACTTGATATTCTGGGCTTGAGGAGAGAGTGAAACTCGTGAGTGGGGCCATAGCGCGGCTTACTTAGTACTCTGCCCTTCGCTGCCCGTGGCATCAGCGGACGTCTACCTG
Source organism: Ixodes ricinus (assembly GCA_037355805.1). NCBI lineage: Eukaryota > Metazoa > Arthropoda > Arachnida > Ixodida > Ixodidae > Ixodes > Ixodes ricinus. The sequence continues at coordinate 86,104 of JAZHYW010015075.1, forward strand.
GAGAACACCGGAGTAAACTGCAGTCGGTTCGTGCTCCGTGCGTTTTTGAACGGCACCAAGAAAGGTACACACGGCAAACGTGCGTTTACATTTCCTTGTTTTAACCGACGTTCTAATTAATTGTTGTTATGAGTGTCCTTTTTTTATTACTTATATTTATATACTGAAAACTTTTTTTTTATTCACCAACGTCTCAACCGAGGCTCGACCTGTTCAGAACCAAAGGAAGAGGAATATCGAGCCAAACCTTATTTATTATTTAATTATTCTCCTTACTGTTACAACTATATGTTTTGCTATTGTCTGGCAATATATGTCGGTATAGTAAGATGGACATAGATCAATACTTATTCTAGTTTTGGCTAGATGTATGATGACTTCCACAGCTTCGCGGCAACGGCTGCAACGAGGAAGCTTTGCTCTATCTTCGAGGTAAATAGTACTTCCATTGCTTCGCTGAGAAAGCTCATTGCAGAGCATGAAGCATTCGTAAGGAACAATATGGAACTCCCATACAGTGCCTCAGTTCAGAGGGTGTTCAGCGTAGCAGTCGACATATTGAGTAAGAAATAACACGAAATGTCTGACGAGACTTTCGAGAGTCAGTTGTTGCTCAAAATACTCAACGTCATTAAATTGAACAGGTTGCAACAATAAAAACTTGAATAACCCTCTTCCCTTTTTTCTTACTTGAGGACATTAATGTTGAAAGTAACGCCACGAAAGTAACGGATTACTTTTTGGGGTAACGGTCAGTTACTTTCATGTGAGGGTAATTGTAATTGTAATAAATTACAATTTAGCCTTGAGTAATTGTAAATGTAATTCCTTACTATTTTTCAGTAACGTGTACAAGTCTGGATATGCCCGAACATTTCAAACATTCCTTGCAAAATATTAACAATCCCCCCCCCCCCCAAATTTCTCGGCGAGAGAGGAATCGCGTCGGAATTGTTGAAGCACCGCTGAAGCGACCGCTGAAGCAAAAAGCTGAACTCTGAAGGAAACCGCGCAAACCAACCGCTCGCTTACATTCGCTGCATATCATCTGCTTGAAAAACGAGAAAACGTCATCCTATGCACAAGCTTTCCCACCATGCTGCTCCTGTCACGTGGTTCTCCGCTGCGCTTTGAATGGCCAGCGCGAATCCTGCCGCTCTGCCGCCGTGAAAAATTTCCAACCTTCTGGAATCGCTTCGCCCTGCCGCTGCGGCTGGGTAGAACGCCGCGAAATCGCTGCATGTGAAACGCGCAGAACGCAACTGTGTGAACGGTCCTTAAGCCGTTAGGAAATTTGGTGCGGAGATTAAAGATCAAGCGCTTTTCCTTTTTTTCTTTTTTTGCGAGAGCGGGAGCAGAGAAAGTCAGGTTTAATACGCACACGCGCTTATTGAGTTTACTGTGTCCATATTTTTTTAAGTGGAATTTTTTTTTTACTTTTGAACAAATTCAAGTTTGTCTTGATTATTTTGATAAACCCGGTGAGCTCATGAATGTGTCTTGCGTGCATCGTATTCAAAACAACCCGCAGTTCCCGGTAACCAAGCATAACTAATCAACACGTGCGTAATGCACGCACAACACATTTTTTTGCTTCCCGGGTTTACCAAAATGGTCAATACAAGTTTATCGTTTTTACAAAAAATAAAAAATACCAAGCTTATCTTTCGCCATAATAGGTTTGTAAGGCGTTTGTAATGCACGCGTTTGTAATGCGGCCTATTTGCTAGCATCCCGCATTAATGCTTATTATTCAGAATGCCAGCTTGAGCGGCTTTATTATATATATATATATATATATATATATATATATATATATATATATATATATATATATATATATGAATAATAGTTATCAAAGTAAACATTTGCGTCTATATATATATATATATATATATATATATATATATATATATATATATATATATATATTGACGCAAATGTTTGCAACTTCTTTGTTCTGTCCCCCTGAAGAGATTTCTATTAAACGAGTTCTCTGAAGCCAATGCCGAGCCAGTATTATCTGGTCACTTAGGGCGTTCGGGAATGAGGTATGCTGTAGGGAGAACAATAAGCGTCTCTCAGAAATAATATCCCATCTGCCGCAGAATCTTTAAAGGAAATGTGAGTTACTGCAGTCCAAATTATAAACCAACCTCGCGTCGGAACCACAGCATCAAGACGTGCTTGGTGGCCCTGCGTTCCAACTCGGAGACTGACTAGACAATAGCTCTAAAAGACTAATCCAAATTGCTATTCCATGTCATTCTTCTTTTTCGCCCATTGGAGGAGACAGAAGAAAAATCGTGCATGCTGCACTAATAAAACTCCGCAGGCGCGGCATGTGGGCGTCTCACAGACTGGCAGAGTTGTAAATCTCCAGAAATCAAATCGAACCAAGGAGTGGCATCATAATGGAAGAAGCACTCAGAGAGGAATGTTTTTGGCCGGTATAAAGGATTTTGCCTGCTTCTCCAAAGCCGGTCAGCGTCTTGGACGCGAGCTTCACGCCTCCTCTTCGACACAGACTCCGAATCTCGAAGCATTTTGCAGCAGCTTGACGCAGAGCTAACAAAATGCTACCAATTAGGACGATCGACCTCCCTCGGAAAGTTCAGGCACTGCAGAGAAAATTTGCAGCTATGGATGGTATCCACATAACTACTACGGTAAGTGAATTCTTGCCATACCACAGTCGACGTATAATCAAGTACAGATTTGCCGCCTGGTAAAACTCTATTGAAACTGCTAAAATAACTGGCAGTTAGCTTCATCTCCCGAGCTCTATATTACTGCATCATCTAAAGGGCAACCGTTTAAATGTGTTTAGAAGACCCTAACGCGTCGTTTCAGCGAGGGAAGAGTAACAAATTGTTTATTAATTGGCATCACCTTCTACATCACCACCACGTACCACGGGGACTATCGATATGTGGTAACAAATGTAGAATCAGCTCAGAATTTTTCCGCTTTTGTTAGTTGTAGTCTTTGTTAACGATAGTCGGCTGTACTTTCTCTGTAGTGTTTATTTATTCGGAGCGGAAATCATGTGTGTAGGCCAGTGCTCAATGCCACTATATTTACTTGTAAGCAGTGATACAGTGCAGGCGAGCCGGTAATTAATCGACATCTTGTAAACCCTGAGATGGGTATACAAGATGTATTTTTACTATTTGATTATGTGTCACTTTTTTTTCTCTGCTTGGTGCGTTTTCCTATGGTATATATGTGATTGTTAATGTAACTGAACGAAGTAATATTTATAAAGATACGTATTGCTTG
>JAZHYW010015077.1:0-23545 GCA_037355805.1 Ixodes ricinus
TGGCGCAGTCTTATAATTTCGGAACTTCGGAACATGAACCACGCCGTGATCCTGCGGCTTCAAGCAGCGACGTTCGCAACGTCTTGCGAAATTTTGCAAAAAACTTGCTGATTTTTTTCTTAAAATCACTCGTTGCAAAAGAAGCAGTCCCCCCCCCCCCAAAAAAAAAAAAAAAATTTTGAAAAAGAGGACAAGTTTCTCAAAAAGCTTTGCCAGGGGCTGAAAGGTCACAGGGTTTGTATAAAAACATTTTTTTAGAAAGTGTTAGTTTTATGGAGAGCATATCGGTATTCATATCATGTTGCCATTTTGGTGCTTGGTTTTGGTTGGATATATTTTTATCAATGTCAATATTGCTTTTTCGAGTGTACTTATCAATTATTCATTCATGCCAACTGCGAGCTGTTCAGACCAGTGAAGTAATTGGACACTGTAGATATGCTGGTTCAGTAACCTTTGCACTGTGAGGGCAGATGACATATGATGTTATTTTCCTCAGCATTAGAAAAAGTTGGTGTACAACGGGAATGCAACTTTGCGGGTTTGTCAGAGGTCACTTATGGGAAGCAGTTGCTTAGGACTTCCAATGTTATACTTTGTTGTACAACTCTGATAATCTATCATTACTGCTTATATTTGCTGTTTATAGCTCGGTGCATCTTCTGGGGACCCTGAGGACGTTGCATCACAAGCTCAAGGGCCTGTCTTCGCTGTGCCTGCCCTGGCTTCTGCTAAAGAGGCCGAAGCTAGGTCCAAGGGGGCTTGGATAAAGGAGGGCAAGACCAGGGCCAGCGAGACCTGGGCCAACAATGTCGAGACCAGGGCCAGCGAGCCTGAGACTGGGGCCGAAGCCAGGGCCACTAATGTCAAAGCCAAGGTCAACGAGGCTAAAGCCAGGGCCACCGAGGCTGAAGCCAGGATGGAGCAGGTTGAGACCAGGACGGACCTGACAGGGGGACGCTGAGGCCTGGGCGGCCGAAACCAGAGCACAGGAGGTCGAGGCTGTAACGTAGCGTCGTCTGCATCCGGACGTAAGGTGAAACAGTATAACCTATTTGTGGTAATAAAACCCGAGGCTCAGGAACACAGAAGGGGTCGAACACAACACAACGTCTCAAACACAGCTGAAGGTTTATTTGTGAGACACTCGTTTAAAAAGGCGAGCCCCCCGGTGCCCCAACCGACGTCCACAGTCCTGAAGGTCAAGCCGTTTCCTCCGGTCCAGTCCACGTCAGCAGCCCTCCTCGCACACACATGCAGGCACACACGCTAGGCGCCACAGCGTCCATGAGAACGTCCACGCAGTTGACTTATCACCCGCCACTGTCACCATTGCCAATCCCCCACTTCCTCGCAACGCTTCCTTGCACCCCGCCGTCGAATCATACACAAGCACACCACTCAGATATGCCCCCTTCCCGTCTCCCCCCCCCCCCTCCGCCCCCTTTACAGTTGCCGACGTAGACACAAACCTCGAAAACACATGTGGAAGCCCACCCGGTGCGCCAAAATGCACCGCCAAGTAATCTCAAAGCCTTAAAGTTTGCCGCTATCGTCGGTCCCCCTTCTATGTACTTCCTCATGTTTAATTACTGTTGCCAACACACTCGTTTTGTACTTACTTATCCCCGACCTTCCCCAAAAAACCTACCTCCCCCCTCCCCTTAAAAAAAATAAATAAATAATAATAATAATAATGTGTGCCTGCGTGTGTGTGCGAGGGCTGCTGACGTGGACTGGACCGGAGGAAACGGCTTGACCTTCGGGACTGTGGACGTCGGTTGGGGCACCGTGGGGGCTCGCCTTTTTAAACGAGTGTCTGACAAATAAACCTTCAGCTGTGTTTGAGACGTTGTGTTGTGTTCGTCCCCTTCTGTGTTCCTGAGTCTCAGGTTTTATTACCATGAATCATCACCTGCTCGCTTGTTTTTTAAGTATTATTGCAACCTATTTGTCCAGGCCTAACTGCCCAATGTCGCAAATTCGCGGCATAAAAAATTTTTGCTTAGAAGATCATTTGCACCAAAAATAACTTTAGTAATCGCTTGCATATACACATTTGCAGGTACGTCCTCTGGGCGCCGCCATCTTCCTAGCTGAAGAGCGCGTGAGCTGCGCCATAATCCAATTACGATGCCTTGAGACGGCGTTGTAGTCTAATTATGGCACGGCCCACAGTGCACCTAAGTACCCCCCCCCCCGGCAAGCAAGATGGCGGCGCCCATACGCCGTACTTACAAACGTATACAAAACAAAAAATAAAGTTTAAAATTTTTTTTTATGGACACATTGCTTTAATTTTCTGCGTTAAGTGCTTAACAAGCTTCCTCGTATCCAGAAATGAGTACTACTGCTGCTACCATTCTCTGTGATTCCGTAAGTTATTTTTATTTAAACTGAATGCTGATACAGGAAAGACTTATTCGAAATCAGGGTAGGCAATATCTGTGACGGTGAAGCACTGAATTGTAGTGCGAGAGCCAACCCTGCTTGGGTTTGGAGTTTTACCGTCTTTATGTTTACACACAGTGTCAATTTTCATGCCTCAATTTGCTGTTCTGCTTACAGGAATAGCATGTGCATTGCTCTTTAAAGTTGCAGCTGTACATAGGTGAAATGAGGCTGCTCAAAGTATGATATGGAGTGGCAGCAGCAGTCTGTCTCGATTTGGGAGCTGTTGAAGCGGCGTGTTGACAGTGAGTGCCCACGTCAAAAGCAGTGAAATACGCACAAAAATACTTATTGTGCACTTGAAGAGAAATTTTGAAAACAAAAGTGACAGTCACTGAACTGAGGTGACTAAGGTCAGGGAATGAGATTTGAGGGGAATTGGGGTGCGAAGCAGTCTGAAGGGAGAGCAACCAGGTGTCACTTGTGTGTAACCTTAAAGGCCCTATGATGCCAGTGTTGACTGTTGTTAACCAGTAATTTTCTCAATTTCATGCTTCCTACCAGCAGGTGTGCCACCCCTTGTTGCGGCTATGGAGACTCGTGGAGTGGCAGGCCCTGTGGTTCAAGAGGATGTTGTGGAGAACATGGTATGCAACAATTTTCTTTCTTCACATCGCGGTTAAAGGTATGAATCTTTTATCTTGTCTCTTTCCTAACCCTAATGGCTCATTCACACCAAAATTTGAGCAGATTATTTTGATACTCGAACCACAATCGCAGACTTTTGACGCTGGGCGTCAGAAGTCTGTGGATTATCCGGTGGCAAGCGGATCGGTCAAAAACCTTTTTGACCTTTTGACCTTTTTTTTTTTTTCTGGCTGGAGAAAATGTTTTAATTAGAACAGAAGGCAGGAATTGTATTGCCAGATGTCACACCAGGCAATGTCAGCTTATGTACAACAGGAAAACGAATTTCGGCGACGCGAGGAAGTCTCGTGCAAGGCTCTGTCATGTGCCTCCTCAGCTTGCAATGGCCTTCCCGCTTGCCTCCCTTATCTTGCTCGGCCTTTTTCTGTCGTCAGCTACAGCTGGTTTGCGACAGCACACTGCCTTTTGGTGCCAGCGGTGGCAGGTGCAGCTTTTAAAAAAGGTATATTGCATCATTTGTGATATAACAGACATTCACAGATTCTCGCTTAGCAGACGATATATCACTGTCTTTTTTGTTGTGTTTTCGTCTGTGATTGACACTTCATGGCAGGCGAAACCAACACAACCTAGACGAACTCGAGGCCTTAGCACCGATTTTCCATGTCACCTAAAAGGAGTCAGTGCGAAGCGCGAATTGAACACGAGTGTCATGTCAGCCTTGACTGCCCATTAGGTGAGAACACGAGTCGCACCTGAACGATGAAGTTTCACTAATGTTTAATCTTCAAATCTGTGCTCTGCTCGGTCCCCCTTTTGGTCACAGAAAATCCAGTGCGTTGACTCCCCAAACTCTTCTTTTTCTCGCACTGGCAGGCAGCATGTTTGCAAACAGTCTCTTAGCTCCTTCACTCTCGCCAAGACGAAAATCAGACCCCGTGCTGTGGACAGCTTCTGTTCGATGCTCGCATATTTCTTGGTTGTCACTGAGCAATGAGCATAGGTAACCTACTCGAAATAATGCATGGTGTTTGTTAAAAGCTGACCTCCTAACTTCCTCCGCCGACGCGCACTGGCACGGCAGGGTTGTACTAGGGAAACTGATTTCCCAGGTATATCATACGTGCACGGCAGGAGGTAGTAAACTTGAACAGTTCGGTCTTTTTTTGGTGAGCGAATTCGGTCGGCAGCAAGACTGCTTTTTAAAAGTGTGAACGAACCATAAGTTCTAGCAAGAAATGTGCCTGTTAGAGAAGTTCAACTATTAGGACCATAGCTATACTTACTGCCCTTATAATGTGAGGCCTAAGTGTCCACATTCCGCCAGGATGTGTGAAGGAGGTAGGCATTGGAATCTATGGAAGAAGCTTAGCAATGTTAAGGCATAGATAGGTAATGGTTCTTTAAACAGTGCTAACTGTATTGTTGGTTTCATTTCTGAATTGTGTCGTGTTGTCTCTGTTGCTGTCGTGTCCTTAAATCTCAGTGATTAGCTTTTTTCATGGTTTGCAAGGTTTCAGCAGGCCCGTCCTTGTTCTTTAAAAGGTTCTTTTTTTTATATTAAATGCTGTATACGTCTGTTCGTGCAGGCTTAGGCCATCCCAACAATATCAGCACTGCTTTCTGCTGATAATTTTCATAACCTAAATATAATTCTGTTAGAACCCAGGGAACAATTTCTGCAACTGAGATATATCCCTCATTGCCTCTTAGCACGCCTTATGAATTCTGGGAACTGGATGGAAATAGTGTATTAGGTTCACTATCTTTCGATGATTTTCCGAGTGAAGCTGCCGCACTCCACGAATGCAGCCACCGGAAGTTCTCATTCAGCCACTTTAGGGCCAGCAGCATTCAACCGGGTGAGGCGTTTTCAAAACTGGAGGATATAGTGGTGCCTCGATTATATGACTTTCAGGAGACTGCGTGAAAACATTGGATAATCCGAAAAACAACAATTACGGTGCTTAGCCTCATGTGACAAAGATATGTAAAACTTCTAAATAGCCTTTAAGCTGATAATCTGCTAAAATCTGAAGAAGCTAGAACCCTCGTGCAAATATGAATGTAACCTAGAAATTTTGTAATAGAGGTGCCAATCAATCTTTATTATCACCTTGGAACTTCAAAAGAAATCAGTGAGTTTCTGTTGACTCGTCCAGTCGTGCGTAAACCGGGGACGCATAATGGGGGTTTTACTGTATCCACTGTGGGACACATTTCATGCTCGATCGCATAATGTGTAGAAGTTTCTTGAAAATTTCTGGGCGTTGCCTTTAAGGATTAGCATTTTCAAAATAAAAAAAACCAAGAAACTACTTCAATAAATGACACAGATCAAGCCTGGAATGTGCTCGACAGCGGATGTTTTCTTCAGCTTCGATAATACTTCCCCAGTCGACTGCTGCCTGCTGCAAGATTGCCAATTCAGAACTTCCGGAGGCTGCAATCACAGAGTGGAGAAGCGTAATTATAGTTGGAGGCACATACTACAGTCCATATGCAAGTTCTTTTGAAGGGACACTTCCATGGCTGTTGGGGATATTGATTACTATTAGCTATTAGAGCTGTAAAAGCGCCGAAAACAGCAGACTAAGGCGAAGGTAGACAATTGTCCACCTTCGTCATAGTCTTTGTTGTTTTCGGCGCTTTTACTTTTAATAGCTAATAGTGATCAATACTATTGATTGCTATTAGCCTTGGCATACTCACAACTGTTGTTTATTTGGAAAGAAAATTTACTATATAGGCCCCTTCGGCCAGCCTAGTCATTATCACTTCGCGCAAAGCATTTTTGTATAATAGGGCGATTGATGCCTTACTTACCGACTTCTCCTTTTTCCTAAATATCATATTCCTCATGCAGTTCTCTGCTTGTTTTGTCATTGTATCTGGCAAGAATCTTAATATCGTGCAACACGTACCCAGGAACAGGGGCATCTATTGCAGTGAATGGCGAGGTGGCCAGACAGGCTAGCTCGTGTGGCAACCGCATGCTCACGGGCACTTTCATTCATACACCTACCCATTTGGCCAATATACACTGCTCCTCACAATAGTGGTATCTGATACACAATGCCTAAGGCACACTCAACAAATTTATTCTTGTGTTTTATGCTGCAAGGCTCAGACGGCTGCTCTGGGCTATTGATTCTGTGGCAGAGCCGAGCCATCTTATTGGGTGCCAAGAACACCACATGAATGTGGTAGCGCTGACCGACTTTCCTTAATTGTGTGACACTGAGTGTAAGTATGGTATCACAGCTAGCTTTACATTGGACCTCTCACGAGTGGGTTTGTTTATGCAGAAGCAAGCTACCTGCAGATGTGAATAATTCAGGTCGCCAAAAGCCTGTTCAGAAAAAGTTGAGGCATAAACAAACCCGCTCGTGAGAGGCCCAATGTGAGACCAGATGTGGTACCATACTTACACTCAGTGTCACACAATTCAAGGAAGCCGGTCAGCGGTACCACATTACTGTGATGTTCTCGGCGCACAATAAGATGGCTCGGCTCTGCCACAGAATCAACAGGCCCAAGCCCCGCCGTCTTAGCTTTGCAGCAAAAGACAGAAGGATAAAATTGCTGGGTGTGCCTTGGGCAATGTGCATCGGATACCAATATTGTGAAGAGCAGTGTATATTGGCCAGATGGGCAGGTGTGTGAATGACCGTGCCCGTGAGCACGGGGCTGCCACGCGAGCTAGCCTGTCTGGCCACCTCGCCATTCACTGCAGCAGATGCCCCTGTTCCCCGGTACTGCATTATGTTAAGATTCTCACAGATACAATGACAAAACAGGCAGAGAACTGCATGAGGCAAATGAAATTTGGGAAAAAGGAAAAGAGTGTGTAAGTGAGGCATCAATTGCCCTATTAAACAAAAATGCTTTGCGCCGAAGTGATGATGACTAGGCTGGCCGATGGACCCTATACAGTAAATGTTCTTTCCAAATAAACAACAGTTGCGAATATACCTTGTGTTGTCTACCTTCGTCTTCGTCGTTGTTGTTTTTGGTGCCTTTAAACCTCTAATACAATTAACAAACTAGCCTAATTACCCACTTTACTATTAGCTAACTTTGTTCATCAAACACTTCCTTACCACCAGCGTGTCACAGCCATTCGTGCACATGCACTCATCTAAAAGGCATTCCTATGGATGTAATCATTATATTTGGTTCTATTTTTATGTTTCAGATAACCTTTGGAGACATTGCGGTTCCTGAAACGCAGTTGAAGCATGTCGACACGAAGCAGCCGTCTATCTATGCCCAGGAACTCACGGTCATGGTACTTGGAACTGAGGCCCTGACAAACTGCTGCCTTACTGGGTCGGCAATGAAGGGAAAGCTTCCTAAAGAAGGAGTTAAGGACTTGATAGGTGAGTAAATTGCCGTAAAGAAGAAATGGTAAGGCACTATTGCAATCAAACTTAACAGGAACAAATGCTAAGTCTACTCTTGAGATATATTGGACTTAAATCCTGGACAAAAGCTCACCGGTCAAAAGCTCACCAGGTGAAAATTTCATGTTGGTCTTAACACGAGTGCAGACAACTTAGGTGCATGCGTGCGACACTAAAACACAACAATGAATTAAATCTGATAGGCACATGGTTTGTTGATTAGAGTGGAAACAAGTTTCTTTATCGATTGGTTAGAAGCAAATGCAGTCCCCTACTGCCTCCAGCAGTCTTGGTAGGTAGATCTCGGTGTACCTGGAACCCCTTGCAAATATTTTCCAGACGGTTCTGGCATACCTTGAGTCAACCCAGATTGATCTTATCAGCTTCAGCTCCACTCAGGTTAGTGACCTAAATTTTGGTCCCAAATCGTTGCTTCTGCGCCTGTTCTGGCTTACCTGTCGACACCGTTGCATGAGATGGGGTACCACTTCTTCTAAAAATAGTGCAATGTCCATTGCGTCCGCACTTTGGCCCAGCTCGTGATTCACCGGGTAGCCAAAAAAAGGTGAGCTATTGTCCTGGTCTGCGAAAAAAAACGGGCGAGCTTTTGTTCGGTGAGCTTCCATGCGGTGAGCTTTTTTCAGGTTACCATTGGACTTGTGTCTCGGTGCTCATGGATGGTTTCTTTTTGCTTATGTCGAGGTATTTGTCTTTTTGTGTCATTACGTCTTGCGCTACACCTCCGGTTTCCAATAATGTGCCCCAGTTTTAGCACGATTTAATTTTTGCCTAGATTAAAATTCACTCTGGTGTTCCTTCTGCTTAATTTTGATCGCTGATGTATATCAGCGATTAAACTTAACGAACCTTCAGTATTGTTTACTTTTGTGTACAAATTTCTGAAGACAGCTGACTTTTTACCCCAGCTTGAGGCTGCTGAATCTTTTAAAACCTTCAGCTTGTTCAGTTGTTCTTAAAGTAATTGTTTGGTACAGTATAGCCTCAATTGGTTTTGCATCAGTAAATGCTGAATTATAATATAAAATAGGTGTCAGAATCAAAATTAAAAAAATGTGGTCAGCTGTGTGTTTAAAATTATTGTCTAGCCTACGCTATCTCCGACTTTCTAGCCAAATATCCTGAAGCACGGGTTCTCAAACAGGGTTCCTAGTACAGTATCCTTAGGGTTCTCTCAGCACCTGAACTTCCTCAATCGTTCCTACACCATTGTCATACACTCAATTGCAACAATGCCAAGAGTGGAAGGGGCTCCTCGGCTAACATTAACAATACATTTTGTTCGCTGATATCAGAAAGTTTGAGAGTCCCTGTCGCAAAGAATGTTATGTTTGCAGGCTTTTAAAGGGGTTATAATAGTCTTCAGACTTCGGTCAAGTAAGTGCGGCAGCGGCTCACCGTCACATGTGCAGTGAAGATCAGAAAACAATTTTTGCCAAGGTGCACTAGTTTTATTTAAAAAATTAAATAGACTCAAGTTTGGGGGCCCCTCATCCTTTAAAGTCATTTCCAGGTCACGTGCGTGTGACATGAATGGGGGGCCAAATGAGTGAATGACAACATTTATAAAAACCTTAGCTTCAAATTGGGCAGATACCTGCTCAACTCGCAAACTCAACCACTATTGGCGCCATGCCAGTAGTTCATGTTGCCACCATAAGCTGCATGATGGAAAATGAACCTTTTTTTTCTTTCTGATTACGCAGCGCACTCGCAACATTTCGAGGGATCATGGTGTGTTCTCTCGTACTTGTGATAAGGTAAAAGAAATAAAAGTAACGAGCTCCAGACTCTTTCCACAGTAAAATTGTTTCATGATCCTTTAAAGGCCCGTTCACACTCTTGCGACCGAGTAAGACCGAGAGAGACCAAACCGGTTTTTAAGCCTCTTACGATCTCTTAGAACCAGCTCCGCCGGCAGCGCATCCGGTTCTAAGAAGTCGCAAAAGGATTAAAAACCGGTCTAGTCTCTCTCGGTCGTACTCAGTCGCAAGATTGTGAACGGGCCTTTATGCATTGCAAATTGACGAAATGCCTTGTTTTAGATTATTTCACAGCAGCAATATTTCGCAGTTGCCAATAAACATAGTCATTGGTCCCCGTGCTCAATATATTTAGATGATTAACTTTTTGTTGTTGGTTTCTCTTTGTGAAATTCGCTAACTTTATGTGGACATGAAGTATAATTAAGTAGTGTTAACTAAATATGGAGTTTTAAGGCATGTTTCTTAATTGTCTCTTGTCTTCTCTTTTCAGCTTTTGTTATTGCCAAATTCCCTGGGGAAACTCGGAAGTCGGTGAAAGGATACCTGCAAAGGAAATGCAGCAATACTTCCTCCACTCACAAGAAAGCCTCCAACACACAGAAGAAAACTGCAGAATAAGAGAAAAAATTAGCTTTCATTTTCATTTATTTTGTGCATTGGCTTTTTTTTCTCTTCAATCTGATTAGCGATTACCATTTTAGATTTTATTTAACAAGTGCATTAACTTTTTTCATTCATTTTACTTCAGTCATGTAGGTGATGTTACTTCAGTCATGGTAGATGATAAATATCGTAGTTTTTTTTTAACATGTGCAATACTTTTTTACTTGTTTTTCTTCAGCATGATAGTTTGTAATTATTTTTTTCTTCAAATAAGAGCATGTTTAAAGCTTTAAGTGCATCTGTGATATTTGTAAGCCAGTAAAAGTATTATGTTTTTTTGTTCCATGGTAAGTGTGTTTGTTGTAGGCAGTGTTGGCGGTAACGCGTTACAAGTAACGGCGTTACCGGTAACGCGTTACTTTTTTGGTAACGAAGTAACGTACTCGTTACTTTTCCAAAGAAGTAACGGGTAACGTACTTACGTTACTTATTTTGAGTAACGTGTAACGAAATTACGTTACGTTACTTTACTTCCTAAAACTTAAAAAAAAATTAAATTTTAATTTTTTTGTGTGTTTTTAAGTGCCCAGTTATAAATTCCTTAGTCAAAAAATGCCGCTGTCCTCCACATCGAGCGCATCCGTTGAACGCCTATTTAGCGTAGGCGCGGACGTGTTTACCAAGAAGCGAGGTAGAATGTCAGATGCCAACTTCGAAATTCAGCTGTTGCTGAAGTACAACAGCGGAGTGTGCTTCGGGTAACGGAGGAACTTGGTCACAGCAACTATCTGAACTTCGACATGTTGTGAATAAAATATATTCAAAGTTTCAATCTCGGCTGGTCTTAATTTCTGTGCTAATGAGGGAGGCCGGTTCTTCTGTTAAGTTCCGTGCCGACATGTTATAAATCAGCTTCATATATACTTCCGCGTTTTTTCTTGTAACTATTCGGGTGAAACCCTAAGAAAGAGAGGGTAATTAAGTTTCCGCATGGACATATTTTAGCTATGGCGTCGAAACAGCAAATGTTTTAGTTCGTGAATAAAAAGTAACGCAACAGTAACGTGCGTTACTTTTTATCAGTAACGGTAACGGTAACGCGTTCCTTTTATTTTGAGGTAACGTAGGTTGGTAACGCGTTACTTTTTTTGCAAGTAACGAGTAACGTATTTAGTTACTTTTTTCGGTAACGCTCACAACACTGGTTGTAGGCAACATGTGTTCGTTCTATTGAAAAATGTTTGTTTAATAAAAAGTTCTTACTTTAATTTGTCATCACTTCGTACTCGTCCTACATTCAAGCCTGGAACGTAATTCATTTTAGTTTCGATAAGTGCAAATTACTGCAATTGCTAAATCAATATAATTTTCTACATATCCTATCTGGAATTGGTCTGAATAAATTGGTGAAATGCTTTCAAAAGTTCTATTAAGTGTACCCCCGATTATATTTGGAAGCCTGCTTCCAAGTTTAATCCGGGGTACAATTTATAGTACTAAAGCCCTGCATAAAAGCTTACTAAAATTCTGCTTAAGTGACTATAAGTAGTATTCTAAAAGGGTGGCGAAATGTTACTTCCGAAGTGTGTAAGAAGCTTACTAAAATGCCTCTTCCAGCTATACATAGAAGTGTCCTAAAAGGATGGCGAAATGTTACTTTCGAAGTGCGTCAGAAGTGTACTAAAAACCGGCCAATTTAGAGCATCAAGCATACTTTTGAAGTGCAACATAAAGTAAACTTTAAGAGCCCCGGTTTTTCGCTAAGGGGCGGCTTTAAAGAACGCTTGCCAATATTGTAACATAGGTTACCGAGAAGGTGTGGGCAATCACAGTATTACCCAAATCACACGGCAGCGTAAAGGTACCTTTAGCACAGGTACCTGTAGTAAAGGGAGCTGGAGATCGTGATCACACCGCACAGAAAGGTCCCTTTCGCTAAGGGAGGTCCTGCGTTAAACGGAGCTCGCCGAGTTCCCTTAACAGCTACAGGAAGTAGCTTCGGACCCACGAACTCAAAATAATATCAAATATATATAAATATATCTTGTTTAATTCATTATGACAAATTGAATATAGATAAGTATCAAATTATGAAATGATTGTGAGCACAAATGAGATGGAATAATACATTAACGATGAACGCATACTCTAGCTAGCAGGTAGCAGCGGCGGCACGTGGAAAAGAATGTCTAATACGAACCCGAACGCGATGGACGATGGACCACTGCGAGCTCTCCTTCGAGGTTGTAGACGAGTCGCCCGACTCTCCCGCCCAGGACCCTTTACCTTCGTCGTCGTCCATCCCTTTCGATCGCGTGACTGGCCGCGTAACCGTAAGACTCCGTCGTGGTTCGTTTCTGCCGGGCACTATTTAGCTACTTCAGTGAGAACTTTGCAAGAAAATAGAGCTGCTAAACATAAAAAGGTCGCCCACCTCGCAATGCAAACTCGTAAACGCAGACGATTTAGGACCAGTGTGGCCAGACGGGTTGGACGTTTTAAAGCAAGACTCATTTAGGTGCGCCCTTAGACTCAGAGAAAAAAGTAAGTGCCGCAATAGCAGACAGAAATAATATTTATGTTTTAAATATGATATTTCACACACAGTAATAATAAAAAAACTGCGCGTCAAACCGATTCCGAGGAATAATTGTTTATCACGTGCTCCTCTCGCGGTTAAGCTGGAATGCAATCGACATCAACTTGAAGTGCTCCGTTTATTTATCGTGTGATCGAGAACGCCGTTTACTACAGTGAGCTAGAATAGGAGTAGTGGAAAAATAGCCGGCTTCCAGGTGAGGCGTTTCGTGTAGAACCTACCAGGTAGCGCTGGTGTTCGATTCCGGAGCACTCCTGCCAGCGAAGTTCGCGCCAAACGTAGCTGTTTTTGATCTTAGCGGTTCATTAGTGTGGCCTGTGTATAATTTATGGGTATTTCAACGTCTATGAATTAATGTTTAAAGCTTACTTGGGCAATGTAGTGAAAACCGGGGTAACCCGTCTTGCATGCTGGCGCGTAGCGGTTCGCATCTGTCTTCTTTCTCTTCGTTTTCATTGCTTAGCGACAAGACTCGAACCTATGTAATCATAACGCTAAGCACTTGACATTCACGAAAACAAATTGCGAAAACGACCATAGACACCACAGAAACCATCTGAGAACGTACGCGACGCCATATCCCGTGTTACAGTAGTCATGTCCTCCGGATTTCGACAACAGCGCCACTCGCGGTAGTCTACACTTCTGGCTTCACACGGCCAATGGAGCGCCGCCGACGATTTTTCCACTACCCCTATATTCTAGTTCACTGTACGTTTACTGCAGGTTCTTTCAGCTAAGAGACCTAAGCTAAAGGTACCTTTACGCTGCAGTGTGAATTTGGTTAGGTTTCACTGTTATTACTGTGGCATACAATTCTATAAACAATTTTTCAAAACAGTGCATTCTCCTAATACTTTACTAAGTTGAAGAACTAAAGCGATTGTTATTGACTGGAAAATTGTGTTGGAGTACCATGGAGGTACAAATGATAAAAACAAAAATAGGAGAACCATATTTGGCTATGATTGTACTCCTCCACATGTGAATAGGTTTTGAACTTGGCCAGTGGGTAATTGTATTTTTTTACAGTAACAAACGCGTTAATAATAAAGTGTGTTATTATCAACAGTTACTGACCAATAGTGTTTGAAGGTGGAAAATGAAAGACGTTTACAGATCTCTCAAATGCGAAATTAGAGCGCAGCTCTTGAGGAGGAGGAGAAGAGGTACAGATTGGACTTCCCTTCCTCCTCATCATACCCTTCCTTCCTCCTCATCCTCCTACCCTCCTCCTACTAAATTCCCCGCTAAATTTAGTGCGAATTGAATTGGTGTTGAGGTCACGTGACGGCAATTTTCCCGCTGAATCTAGCGGAGAAAGTGAGTTTCTTCATAGGTGACGTGACACCAAGTCACGTGACGTCATTTTCCTCAATAAGTTTAGCGGGGAAACTGAATTTTCCTTTTATTGACGAAAAACTGAGGTGGTTTTCCACCATCCCAGCTGGAGAGGGTTACATAAGGTTTCACACAGAACAGTCAATATTTGGAGCACGCACGCAACCGGTTACATAAATCTTCGAACAGAATAGTAAAAGCAGTCAATATTTGGGCATGTGCACTATCGGAGGGCAGTGAATTCCAATAATTATTCGTACGCACAAAAATGACTATTTAAGCGTGTTGTTTTTAGATGCATATGACCTGACTTTTTTTTTTACTTGCGAAATACCGCAGATGTATTACGATATACTGCAGATTTACGAGAAACTGCAATTGGTGTTGAGTTCAGGGGGCATCAATTTTTCAGCTAAATTTAGTGGCGAAACTGGGAGGAGGGGAGGGTATGAAGGAGGGGAATGGGAGGAGGAGAGGAGAAGGAGGGGGAGGATCAGGAGGAAAGAATTAAGTAGAGGAGGAGGGGAGGAGGATGGGAGGATGAGAGGTAGAGGGCAAGGGAAGGAGGAGGGTACGGAGGAAGAGGATGAGCATACCTTAGCCTCCGTACCCTCCCCTCCTCCTCGTCAAGAGCTGCGCTATAATTTTGCGTTACAGACATTTGCAAACGTCTTTCATTATTAGAGCGCAGCTCTTAGACGCCCGTTTTCGGATTGAGCGGCGTCGCCGTGGGCATCGGCGTAACCGCGCGCGTTGCATTATTGGAGGTCAGTTTCTCTGCTATATTTAGCGGTTAAACTGAATTGGTGTTGAGCTGACGTGGCGTTAATTTCGTCGCCACATTTAGCGGGGAAACATAACCCACTAATTTTAACGGGAAAAGAGGAGGGAGGGTACGAAAGAGGAGGAGGGCACACCCTCCCCCTCCTCCTCCTCAAGAGCAGCGCTCTACCTTCGCATTACAGATTTGTAAACGCATTTCAGAGAGCAGCTCTTAGACGCCCGTTTTCGGATTGCGCGCCGTCGCCGTCGCGGTCGGCGTAATCACGCGTTGCATTATGGGACGTTTCCCATAATCACATCACACGTGACGTCACGTGTGGCGTCACAAGTGTTACCCCTGGTGAGGGTTGCGAGGGTTAACCTCACGGGGGTTACGAGGGTTACCTTCACGGGGGTCACGCGGGTTACCCTCACGAGAATCACGAGGGTCACGAGAGTTACTCCTCCGGAGGTTCGTGAGGGTTGCCCTCACGAGGGTTACGAGGGTCACGAGGGTTACCTCACGAGGGTTACGAGGGTTACTCTCACGAGGGTCACGAGGGTCACCCTCACAAGGTTCTACCTCACGAGGGTCACGAGGGTCACCTTTACAAGGGTTACCCTCACGAGGGTCTCGAGGGTAACCCTCACGAGGTTCAGGGGGTTACCCTCACGAGGGTTAGGATGGTTACCCTCACGAGGGTAACGAGGACTACCCTCATGAGGGTCACGAGGGATACACTTACGAGGGTCACAACAGTTACCTTCACGAGGGTCACGAGGGTTACGAGGGTTACCCTCACGAGGGTCACGAGAGACATTTGTGACCCTCATGAGGGTCACGACGGTTACCCTCATGAGGGTCTTAGACGTCACGTGACGTCGCACGCATCTAATATTGTTAATATTCCCGCTAAATTTAGTGGGGAAATTTTTCCGCTAAATTGGGTGGAAAAATATTCCCACAAAATTTATTCTCGTGACGTTACGTGTGACGACACGTGGGACGTGACGCTAAATTTCCCTCAAAATTTTTGTGGGGAAGGAAGAGGGGCATGCCCTCCCCTCTGTAGCGTCCCCTTCTCCCTCAAGAGCAGCGCTCTAATTTGGCGTTACAAAAATTGTAAAAGTTTATAATTTTTTTCTTTTTTTTTTGTATTGAACAATTACCATACTAATAATAACCAGTGTGGTGAAAAATACTTTGAGGGCAGTCACTCCAGTTCTTAGCTTCGGTGCCCACAAATACCCCGTTTAAGCTAAAATGCACAAACGCGCTGAAGTCGTGTTCGCCTTACAGAGTGGCACAGTGTAGGTGACCGCACCACCAAAGATATTCGCGACTCCAGCGAAGTAGAGGGGGCGCGCTGGTCAGGCAAAATTGGCCGAAGAAAGGAGGTCGTTCTCGTCGTTCAGCTCACGGACCACCATAAATTTCTTGCGCGGCAACGTAAAATCGGTTTAACAAATGAAAGCAAAGGGTTTTTTCGACGGTAGAAATTTTCGTCTAGTCAGTGCGTACGGAGGACACGGCGGAAGCATAAATATAATTACTGGAAACGATGGTTGTTTGTATGCTGCCTCAAGAGAACCAAGCAGCGATAACAGATGACAGATTCGTAATGACATCCTCTCTTGAGCTTCTCGGCGTTGCCGCTACGTGGCGTCCATTTTGTGGGATCACCAATAGGGGCAGCGAGATGCCCTGCTTGCAAGCGCCTTTAGTCCGCGATATGTGAAACTATAAAGCGGTTGGCGCATATCCGTTGCTGCTCCTCCCTTAAGACAAATAATGTTTAAACATTTAGTTGCAGCTTTGTTCATTCGATCAAACCCGATGAAATCTTTACATAAATATTTTGAGTGAAAACAATTAGCAAAGGAAATTTTCGAGGACTGTGTCGAGGACAACGTCCTAGAGGATGACGTCAAGAACGACGTCTAGGATGACATCTAGGACAAACTCTAGGACGACCTCAAAGACGGCGTCTAGTAAGACGTCGTCCCAGAGGACGACATCTAGGACGAACTCTAGGACGGCCTCAAGGACGACGTCTAGGACGAAGTCGAGGACGACGTCGAGAACTGACGCCTTACAGGACAAGGTCAGAGGCGACGTCTAGGACGACTTCTAGGACGACGACGTCAACGACGTTAAATCATGTCAGCTTCAACTACCGGCGCTTACGGGCCTACACAACCGGCGCTTACGTGACCGGAGCTTACGCGACCGACGCTTAATTAACAGCTTACGCGACCGCCACTTCAGACAAGGGAGCATGAGCCACGGGCGCTTCAGCCATCGGCGGATCAACCATATGCGCATTAGCCACCTACACTTCAGCCACGAGCGCTTCAGCCACTATCGCTTCAGCCACGGGCGTTTCGTGACTTTGATTACGGGACCTTGTGCGGGGTTAGGCCTACAAATCTGCCGCTTTAAACATTGTGCCGTAGAATATATTTTCTTGTGAAAAATAGGTCATACTACGAGATCTACAAGATAATATGCGGAAAATAAATGGTTTATTACCGGTTTAATCGAACTTATTTCTCCTTACGTCCTAAGTAGCTCAAAATAAGGGATCCATGCGTGCCCCATGGTGGGAAGTGTGGGGTCAAAGTTGTTTCTAATAGGTTTCATGCGCCTGGGCTGCTTGGGAAATATGCAAAGGTTTATCTATTTTCGTACGCTGGTTTAATGTGGCATACCTCTACTATCGTTTTGCGTAATGACATACCATCGCGACATGTTCAGCGAGGCCTGGATGGCGAATGACATACCTTCTGGACACTGATGCTTCACTATGCTGAGAGTACGAGTATACTGTGTACTGCAAACAATTTGATTGACGGTGGCAATCGATTGATTTTATATTACAGTTCTCGACGTTAAATGAACTTGCGCTTTCTTGAATTGAACCGCTTTGGGACAAAGAGCTGATCAAACGCTTCACTTTCAGCAAAACGCTAGGGCTGCTTAGTTTCGCTGAGCTTTAGGAGAGTTAGTACTCGGTGAAGCGTGTCGCTCGGACACAGGGAAAAATTATTTTACTGGATCAACTTACAAAGTATTTAAAACGTTGCGTTTTTTTATCTCCTAAGCAATGTTTCAGACTTGGTGTTTATTCGGCGTTCCGCATCATGGCAGTAGCCTGCCACACAGCGGCAGCAGTGCGTACGAACTTACGGCACATTCCAACTGGTCATTTCGGCGCGCATCGGGAACACCTTTTCTGGAGCACGCTTTTGCCACTATGCCATAGGGATAAACTCTAATTTGTTTCACTTGTCGTTTTGGAGAAGCGGCGAATCCAGACACTCGCCAGACTGGCGAATCTCGCTCCACCAAAAATCGTCGGATTCCGACAGAAGCCATATTCTGTAGACGGGCGCCGGCCTGGTCAGGGAAAGTTCATTGTGAATGTAGAGTATTATGCTCTATTATAGCACTGTAGCCATATGCTGAGATAATAATATTTGACGTCGTAGACTGCTTAGCCCTGGCTTCCAAAGAGCCGGAACGTTTTGAGTTTGTTCCTCTGTTTTAAACTCATTGGCGAAAGTGTTTTTCGAGCGTTTGAGACTTCAAACATTGCAGAATATTGCGTGCTTATAATTTGTTACCAACTTCAAACTATTACTTGATTGTTCGGTTTTTTCGGTGTTGAAATACGACAAATACGATTTTTTTACGTTTCCGACGTCAGAGGTAAGTGAGTTGGTCGGTACTAGCATTATTGAATGCTTCCTCTCCTTATGTGATCTGAAAATTACATATTACTGTTTCACCCAGAAGCACGACTGCATGCCATCTAACATTATAAAAAAATATATGTGGTGAACAATGTAGTATTGGTTAGATCATGCAATTATCAAATCGACATCGTTCCAGGGCAGCGTTACGCGTTTCTCTTCAACTCTGCCGGGCGATTCTCATTTTGGAAATATTGAGTAAAGCTTTGGTCTTCACAAAAAAAAAGGAATGTGGCTCTTTGTTTGCTGTCATATCACAAAACGAGAACGCGCTCTCATTTTTTAAGGCACGACAGAGAACAGCATACGGCCACTGAGAATTCGTCTGTCCCACTCCAGGCCACCTGTTTTGTCGTTCTTCACGAGGAGGCCGGCCTTTGGCCCGCTCCAATTGGCGAGGTTGTCTTCCGATTGTTGAATTGGAGGCACAGCTTCACCCTCATGGATCAGTGTGGCTTTATTAGGGACTTAGGTAATTAGTCCAAAGCAACAAATTTGCCAGCAGAAAGCATTGACGTTCTCACACGATCTACTGAAAGCCTCCAGTATCACTCTGTTTACTTCTACGTTCGCGGAATCTGTGGTATTAGTTTTATGCTTCCATACATAAAATTGAAAGAATAAAACACAGAGGACAAGCACAGGACAACCTACCCTATTGGAAAACCAGCATGAAAATCAAACTGGTCAAGCTGGTAATTAAGGTGGTCAAACTGGTCAATGTGGTAATTAAACTGGTTTAACTGGAAATCAAGCTGGTTTAAGCTGGGCAAGCTGGAATTTGAGCTGGTCAGTCTGGTTTACGTAAAAACCAGCATGGTCCAACTGGAATCTGGTTTTTGATTCAATCTGGTGTAGCTGGGAGCCAGTCTGGTCCTAACTGGTCAAGCTGGTTTTCCTGCGAGCCAATGTGGTCAAGCTGGTTTTCCTGGGAGCCAATGTGGTCAAGCTGGTTTTCAGCTGGGAGCCAATATGGTCAAGCTGGTTAAACTGGTCTTACTGCAAGCCAATGTGGTCAAGCTGGTTTTCAGCTGGGAGCCAATATGGTCAAGCTGGTTAAACTGGTCTTACTGCGAGCCAATGTGGTCAAGCTGGTTAAACTGGTCTTGCTGGGAGGCAATGTGGTCAATGTGGATAAACTAGTCTTCTTGGGAGCCAATGGCGTCGGCTGGTTAAATTGGTCTTCCTGCAAGCTAGTGGGGTCAAGCCGGTTAAACTGGTCTTCACACCAGCTTACTTATCACTAAAACCAAGCTGCCAGATCTGGCAGTCCCACTGTCGGCCGACAAAACAAAATATGCATTTGTAACCTTGCGCGTCTTCTAAAGTGACGCTTGGTTATCAGCAAGCTGTTTTGCGACCTGGTGACGATTTTGAAACGGAATAAGGACTGCTAACAAGCTGCATTTTCCATGTCTGTGAGCAGTGTTTAGTTTGTTGCTCTAGTGGGACGTGGCCATAATAGTTATTGTCTATACCGACATAAAGACGTTCAAGAGTTTGAATAAAATGCAAGGTAGTTTTAATTGAGGAGAAAAATATGTGAAGCAAAAACCAAGTGTTTGAAATATGGTGAAATTTTAATTATAGATCTCACACTGCATTTTCAGGGGAGAGGGGGGTGTATATGCCTTGTAAAGCATTATGGTTCACTTGACATTACAAAAACAAGCACAGACTGCAAAATGAAAAAAGGTGTATTATTTAAATGACAAAACCTCTTTATTATAATGTCACTTAAATACACATTAAAGATATGAATTTAGGTCGACACCCAAATGTATATATGG
The DNA here is from genome assembly GCA_037355805.1 of Ixodes ricinus. Taxonomy (NCBI): domain Eukaryota; kingdom Metazoa; phylum Arthropoda; class Arachnida; order Ixodida; family Ixodidae; genus Ixodes; species Ixodes ricinus. Next base: position 20,081 of record JAZHYW010015077.1, read on the forward strand.
CTCACTCCTCCTGTAAGTATTGATCGCAAACTCACCGTACTGATTGACAAAGCACATGATCCGAAATTCACTATCCAAAACAATAAACGCATGCACAGCCCTCCTTTAATCAGGGGCGAGGAAAACCTGGTTACAACTCCAAAACTTCACACGTGAGCTTCTCATCGCCGGCAGTAGAAAAACCAAGCTGCTCTCCAGATTGTTCGTTATTATCGCTTTCCACCCATCTCACGGTTAAGTACCACTAGGCTATGTATGATACTGCAAGTGATTTATTTATTTGCATCAATGGAACCAATGCCATGGTGATCTTTACACAAAACACATTTATTGATGCCAAAAACCACACAAAACCTGAACATTCATCAATACTTTAAAATCACTTTCTTGTTCTTCTCTGAACGAAGAACATCTCTAACGAGAGCAAACACCCCCTTTTTTTCTTCTTTTCTACTCTACTCTCTATACTTGTTGAAACATTAAGAAAAAAATGCTTTGCACATGGTTCATTTGCTACATCAAATTGTTCTCACAAAATCTGGCCGTAGACAAAAAGCTATAATAATAATATTAACAATGTATTTTTTTTAGTGTCCACAAACAGCTGTAACGCCTTTTGTGTGGTGCACTGTCATTTCGTGTTCAACAGCAACACCATTTAAGATACAAACATGCACAAAATTACAGACATTTGTAAGGACACAAATACAAGTGTGCAGAGCAAATACGATTTTACACTAACTGTTGGTTGGATAGAATACACTTTTGTAAGGCCGACTTGAAACTAACAAAAAGAAATCTATGTCACAATCGCATATAATATTAAAGGCAGACTGCATACGACATAATGGCGATGATTCACAATTTCTAGTAGGATAAAATGTTAAAAAATGACGCCTAGCTCTGGAGGGCACATGAAAGTCTATATTCATAAGTAAATTTTCAGTTTTAACAGTACCCTGCACTACCTTATGAAGAAAATTAATGTCTCTAACAGCCCTCTTCGTTGATAGCCTTTCAAGGCTAAAGAAAGACAGCAACAAATTATAACTAAAAATTTTCGACCAATCAATTGGTTATAAATAATTCGCATAAATTTCTTCTGCACACGCTCAATCATTTCAACTTGTATTAACAACTAATTGAACCAAATTCAAGCACCGAGCGTACAAGGCTACAGAACAGACACACTACAGATATTGGTGAACTGAAAGAACTTGATAACCAAAGTGATCATTCCCAACCTTCTAATCTCTGATCCAACGATCTTAGAAACGTGTGCAGTGAATTTATCAATATAGACGCCAAGGTCTCTTACTAGAGATACACCATTTATCACATTTCCTCAAGCACCTAAGAAAAAAGAAAACTTCCCGCTTTCTCGATAAAGAAATCAATTTAGTTTTTTTTTTAATTTTAACGACAAGGCGTTTTTTCTCTACCACTCTGAAATTGCACCAATATCAGTTTGCAATAAAGTACAATCAGTATAGTCTTTAACATTTAAAAAGAGTTTTATGTCGTCAACAAAAGAAGGACATTTGAGTGCTTGACGCATGATACTATATCGTTTACAAACAAAATAAACAACACTGGTCCCAGGTTTGAACCTTGGGGTACACCAGAAGTTGATGTAAAACACTTCGAAAAAGTTGCCAACATGAACAGTATTACTATGTAAACTCAAGTAGCTCCTGAACCATTCACAAAGCTTTGGGCACATGACATAAAAAGAAAGTTTGCAAAGGAGTAAAGTATGATCTACACGGTCAAAGGCCTTTGACATGTCAAAAATATACAGCATCAGTTTGGCCTCCGTTTGTGACTATCGGCACAGAGAAATCTAGAAAAGAGAACCAATTTGTTTCGACAGACTTTCCCTTTAAAAAACCATGCTGAAAAGGACTGAATTTTTTACTGAGGTAATTTGAGATCCAGTTATGCATAACCATTTCAAAAACCTTTGGGAAACCACACAATAACGAAACGGGACGATAGTTACTAACTAATGACGGATCACCAGCCTTGAGTATGGGCACAACTATAGAAGACTTCCACAAATTAGGGAAAGTACCCCTCATGAGAGATGCTTTGTATGTTTGAACAATGTTTCAATGAGGTAAGCAACTGATATTAAATGCAATATGATTGAACTACCTGAATTCACCACACAAATTGAGAAATTACTAGCGCTCCACAAGGAGCCAAGCTTTTCTTTTACGACCATTCTTGAGGTGAGAATGAGTATAGAATGCGCTTAAAATTTGGAACAGAAATGCACTAGAAAGATTTGTATGTTCTACCTAACCTTCAAGAAAAGCACAAAATGTTCTAACAAACCAAATACAGGGTTTAAAGGAAAAAAATGAAAGCCAGTTTTTCGGCCCACATGATGAACAAACTGTGCATCGCAAAAAGCGGAAAGTCCACCAAAGTGATGCTATCAGTAAGATAGGATGCGAAGAGCATTTTCAATGTTAAAGGGATGCTAAAACGAAATTTTTATTTTGGAAAACAACGCAGAAGCACTAGGCGGGACGCTACAAACCTGAAAGCATCACCCATAAATCAATATCTCCAACGGATGGTTGTCTTTTTGTGAAAGAGGAGCCCGCTTGAACAAGGCCAAAAAGGCCCGTGACGTCGCGATTCTCGTTTCCTCCTCTTTTCGCTTTGACTCCGCGAGGACGCAAAGAGGGAAGGAAACAAGGCCGTTTCCCCTCCTCCTCAACTATTCTGCAGGAAACGCGATGTCGCGATTCTCACTGATTCACATCCTTATTTTACAAAAATATGGTCATCCGTTTGAGATCTCTCTTTATGAGTGGTGTTTTGGGGTCTGTGGCGCCTTGTTGAACACTCCTGCTACCTTATTTTGTGATATCCGAATTTCGGTTCAGCATCCCTTTAAAATCGTTGCACAGCTCCTTTAAATATGAGCAGTCTTCACGACCACCAACAAAGAATTTGCACAGATTCCCCGCTTTCCGCATTGCTCAGCCCGTCTATGCAAGACAAAAAAACTGGGATTCATTTTCTCTCACAGACCCTGTAGAGTTTAGGCTAATCACGCTCTATCGTGTTTGGCAAATCGCAAATGAAAGACTTGCTGTCTGTAAAAAAATCAATATAAACGCAACTGCTCTTGAGGTTAGCAGGTTCAATACAGCTGACAGTCTCGACTTCAGAAAGGAAACATTCCTTAATATGTTCTGGCAGGTACTGCGATTGCCTCAGAACAACACTCCTGCAAAGAAGAATGCAGCAAGTGCCATTTGAGGACTTTAGCTCCAAGATTTTTGAAATTCTAAAATAACTACTGTCATTAGTGCACACAAAAGTTGTGTCACTTTTAGTGGCCCTCGTGTAAGCAGTGCTGTGGTAGATCTGATGCTTCACAACACACCTCTCATACTCAGTCACACTGCTAATAGAAGCTCTACAGTGCTGCTCGAGAGCCATCTT